>JBAPGN010000679.1:15000-17500 GCA_037355405.1 Vitis amurensis | reverse complement strand
GGCTAAAATATCTTCCGCTTTATATGATTATCAATCAAATAAAAAGTTATTTTATGTATCAATCCTTACATCTCCTACTACTGGTGGGGTGACAGCAAGTTTTGGTATGTTGGGAGATATCATTATTGCCGAACCCAATTCCTACATTGCATTTGCGGGTAAAAGGGTAATTGAACAAACATTGAAAAAGACAGTACCTGAAGGTTCACAAGCGGCTGAATATTTATTCCATAAGGGCTTATTCGATCCAATCGTACCACGTAATACTTTAAAGGGTGTTCTGAGTGAGTTATTTCAGCTTCACGCTTTCTTTCCTTTGAATCCAAAAAAAATCAAGTAGAGCCTTAAGTTCAATTATTTTATTTGTGTCAAACAAGTAGTTATTTTATCGGAATTAAAGTAAAAATCAGAAAAATGGAGTTTTCTTTAGTGACATAAGATCGAATTGTAGAAAGAATCAAAGGTTGCGAATAGTTCTTTTTTTTTTCTCGAGATCTTTTTTTTTTTTTTTTACCCATATTCCTGATTAGTAATCAGGAAGCCTCTATCGACAAGATAAAAGAACGAAATCTTCCTTCCCCGAAATTAGATTAGGCAAGGCAAATAAAAAAATTTCATGTTCCCTTCTTATGTATATAAGACTTAACTATAGAAAATATAAGGAAATATAGATTATAGATATAGAGTCTTGCATCTTTCTATATCTACCGAGAATCCCCATTTTTACTAAGAATCCCTCTTAGATCGGACGAATTTTTCGGGAATTAAAACTCTTTCTTTATTAAATTTGAATTCAAATTTGAATACTAATTCCAATTTTAGTAATAAAATGGAAATTAGAAGATAAAAACGGGAAAAGAAGAATAATAAAAGAAGAATAATAAAGTGGATTATCATACATATATTATATGTAGAAAGATGGATAAGTACATTTATTTAGTACTATTTTCCTTGCACTTATTCTATATTTATACTCACTTAGATATACTTAGTATAATTATATACGAATTCTATACTAATTATTATAAAATATCTTTATAACAATAACAGGTACAAATATTAATACAAATATTAAATCGAGGTACCCATTCTATGATAACTCTTAACTTACCCTCTATTTTGGTGCCTTTAGTGGGCCTAGTATTTCCGGCAATTGCAATGGCTTCGTTATTTCTTCATGTTCAAAAAAACAAGATTTTTTAGATCCGATGGAACCACATCTCATCCATTCTTTTTTTTTTCAAGACTTAGACTTGGATCATAACACAGATATCCATTTAGTGGAATATGGTATAACATGTGGCTTCCTCAGAACATAAATGAAAGAGCTCTTATGTATGGTATGTGGAAACATGATATATGGGTAAATAAATTATAGCTATTTTAAAATAGATCAGGATCATCGGATGTCTGAAATGGAAATCTATATGTATGTAGATATCTATAGGGGATCATATGAGGGGGATGTTATTATTTTAGATTTAACCAATTCGATGAATTACGCCTAAAGGTTCACATCAGAATAGTGCTAGTTGATGAGAGTTACTTCGGAAACAAAAAGAGTAAAGTAAAATTCATTTGGGTTATTCTCTCAATTACAATAAAATGCAACTGGATCTAGTATGAGTTGGCGATCAGAACGTATATGGATAGAACTTATAACGGGGTCTCGAAAAACAAGTAATTTCTGCTGGGCCTTTATCCTTTTTTTAGGTTCATTAGGGTTCTTATTGGTTGGAACTTCCAGTTATCTTGGTAGGAATTTGATATCTTTATTTCCGTCTCAGCAAATAATTTTTTTTCCACAAGGGATCGTGATGTCTTTCTACGGGATTGCCGGTCTCTTTATTAGCTCCTATTTGTGGTGCACAATTTCGTGGAATGTAGGTAGTGGTTATGATCGATTCGATAGAAAAGAAGGAATAGTGTGTATTTTTCGTTGGGGATTTCCTGGAAAAAATCGCCGGATCTTCCTCCGATTACTTATGAAAGATATTCAGTCCATCAGAATAGCAGTTAAAGAGGATATTTATGCCCGTCGTATCCTTGTCCTTTATATGGAAATCAGAGGACAGGGGGCCATTCCTTTGACTCGTACTGATGAGAATTTGACGCCACGAGAAATGGAACAAAAAGCTGCTGAATTAGCCTATTTCTTGCGTGTACCGATTGAAGTATTTTGAAATGAACTGATTTCTTAGCAGGAGGGAAAAAATTCAAGAATCCGCCCTTCCTTTTCTATAGCATAACTTAACTGAAGTTTCGCTCATTTGAGCCAAAGCAGACGTATACGATCATAAAAGGAAACTGTTTTTGTCCGCAAAAATGGTCTTTTATGCGTATGGAAATCTACTCACAGTAACAAAGCAAGTAACAAATCGAAAAATTCCCATATATCAAAACATTTCGAAATAAAGAATTTATTTTAGGTCCAATATTTGGAATTGATACGCTAGATGCAGATAGATCATATCTTGTAAATTCTCTCTCTTTTTTGTCA
>JBAPGN010000679.1:0-12500 GCA_037355405.1 Vitis amurensis | reverse complement strand
AAAAGCCTTTTTCTTCTTTATATTCTTTTTCTACCAGATGTCGGGAATTAATTGTACCGCATTCCTATACATAGTATGTATATTGTGAAGAAGATTATTTGACTTTACCCCTTCTCTTCTTTGTTTTTTTCAATCTAAATTGGAGTGGTGTGACTGTGTCACTATTGCCAGATTTAAATGTCAATGTCATAGAATGCATTAATAGTTTTCTATTAGAATAATAGAATCCAATTCGACTAGATACTAGACATAAGTAAGCGTAGAATATAAAGCAAAGGATAAATGAAATGAGGGAAACAAATGATTCTAGGAAGGGTTATTCGTCTTCCTAGTCTTCCACACAAGAAAGGAATTTTCCACATCCCTTTCTTGTGTCGAAATAATAATGATCCTCGACACCTTCGTCAAAAATTCCTATTCTTAGTTTAGATTTTTTTCTAGGTTTATCATAATTTTAGATTTATTACGTATAAGAAGTAGTGGACAAACAAAAAAAAAAGAGAGGGAAATTTATTGAACAAATAGAACTTCTTCAATGAAGTTATAAAAAAAATTTTCAACTTTGATTAGATACTAAAATAAATAGAGTAAGAATCTATTAGTATAGAAAGGATTTGTATGATATCTGATCTAGGGAAATATATATATTATACTGTGTCATCCAGAAAATCGAGTGATTCCTTCTTTCTTCTAACTTTGAAAGGATCGATAGATACTATCGAGGAGCAGATGTTCTGAATCAATCAATCAAGTTCGTTTTTCAAAAACATCATCAGAAAAAAAATGAAATGGAGTTTTTTTAAACATCGTAAAAGGAGATCCGTTTTGTCTGGCATTTATCCGAATAAAATCTTATGATTATTAAGAACTCAACGGGACCTTCCCTCTCGAATCAGACAAACTTGGCCAAAGAAGGGGGTGGGTCCCATTGAGTTCTTACGCTTTCATGTCGACAACTCAATTCATCCGATTACTACAGGGATGAACCCAATCCGGAATATGAACCATAAAAGAAAATGCCTATTAAACCGATCACAGGAATACCAGTTACAGTACCTATTAGCCAAAGAGGAATCCTTCCAGTAGTATCGGCCATTTACCCCACTTCCCTCCACATTTCATCAAGTGGTCATGCTAGAGACATAAACAGTCATGGATAATTATGAGATGAGATCCTTCCGAATGGGATAAGAGAATTCCTACTATTATTATTTATTTTATTAGTCTCTTTCGTTCTCTTAATTCTTAATTGAAAAAATAATTGGAAAATAAAACAGCAAGTACAAAAATGAGTAATAACCCCCAGTAAAGACTGGTACGATTCAATTCAACATTTTGTTCGTTCGGGTTTGATTGTGTCGTAGCTCTATAATTCGGATTAGGTTTATCGTTGGATGAACTGCATTGCTGATATTGACCCCAAAAAAGAAACGGTAGGTACAGCTAGTCCGTGAACAGCCAACCATCGCACTGTAAAAATTGGATAGGTTCGATCTATGGTCATTGGGGCCTCCTAAAAAGATCTACTAAATTCATCGAGTTGTTCCAAAGGATCAAAACGGCCGGTTATTAATGGAATTCCTTGTCGGCTCTCTGTAAAATACTCGTTTGGCCGAGGACTTCCAAACACATCGTAAGCTAAACCCGTGCTGACGAATAACCAACCCGCAATGAATAGGGAAGGTATAGTAATGCTATGAATGACCCAGTATCGAATACTGGTAATAATATCAGCAAAAGAACGTTCTCCTGTGCTTCCAGACATGCCGAGCTCCACATATTCTTGTACAGTCAAAGGACGATCGATTTCGTAAAAGATGAGATCAGTAAATAGAAATTCACTGAAAATGGATATTTGTGAGATCGTCAATATTGTACCGAGGGTGTCTTTAGAGTATACCGAATCAGTATAGCTATCCTTCTTCTGCCACAGCAACGCAATTTCAATCAGTATCGAAATGAAGTGTTAGAAAAGTTCTTTCTTCCTTTCTTGTTGCTTATCAATGTAGAACCATGTGCCATTCAATAGAAAATCTCTCAAATTCCTGTAGTATAGGGTTTCTCTCTACTATTGGTTTCGGACTAGAAACTGAAGATCAGGTAAAATAAATGTGAATCTGACAAATTTCTTTTTAATAATTCATGAAAGAGATTATCATATTCCCACAATTTTATTGATACGAAATCTAGAAATCGCCTTTTCGTTTTCGTGGTTGTAGAAGAGGTTTTTTTTTTTTTGAATCTTTTTTTTTTCATTTTAAAGAATTTCTTAGTTATCCAATAACAAGTAACAGTAGTAGATAGTATTCGATGAAAGAAAGAGAACAATGAATAAAATAATGGGAACAATCAATATTCGCGAAGCACGCATTGTTGTATTAGATCTAAGGGTTCTTTCTTGACCTAACTACCTAACTAGAAGTTATAATATGGAAAGACAAAATGTGGAACCTATAAAGGAAAAGATAATAGGAATTTTTTAGAATCTAATTGAACCAAAATACAGATTTTATTTTTTCGAGTGATCTGATCGTGCGATATCTTTTTTTTTTTCTCATTCGAGATACTATGTGAATGAACCTACTATTGAATCTAATGAGTTAAAATTAAAGTAAAAAGTAAAAGAAAAGATTTTATTGTTATAAGGGCACTCTTCGTTCCAAAATATAAAATGTATTCGATACAATTAAAAAAGAAATGATCAAAATAGAAATGATTTTCTAATTTTGTTTCATAGTGACGCAAAGAAAGTTTCATTTTTGAATGAAGTTACACGGCACAGTTCTTATTTTATTATTAGTTTACTCAAGAGTTGCTCAATGAATCTGTTGATTCGGAATCACGGTATGGGTAGATGCCACAGATAATGAATCGATTTCTTTTTATACCTCTGTCACTCTATCTTTGTTAGTGCCGCCTATAATAATTGATTGATGAATCAAAAACTTTCAATTTAACTTATTCTTTCAATTGGTATTTTTGTTTATCCTCGTATCTCGCAAAAATGGAAACTTAGGTAAGTGCTTTATAAACATATGTATAATAAAGAACATATTTCATTTAGCTCCTTCATGCCTACTATAACTAGTTATTTCGGTTTTCTACTAGCGGCTTCAACTATAACCTCAGTCCTATTTATTGGTCTAAGCAAGATACGACTTATTTGAAATTAATCGAATAAACAATTCATAAAGAGAAACCTTTCCGTGAGATTCCATGTATTCTATGAGTTCCTTACCGTGTCAATTGCCAATTCTTGGTCATTGCGATTCATGGGCAATTCGGATTAAGATTTAGGGATAGATATTACCTCTCTTTTCCCCTTTTCAAACAAATTGAAATGAAATGATTGAAGTTTTTCTATTTGGAATCGTCTTAGGTCTAATTCCTATTACTTTGGCTGGATTATTCGTAACTGCATATTTACAATACAGACGTGGTGATCAGTTGGACCTTTGATTAATTAACATCTCTTTTTTTGATTGACCTCCTCTTTTCTTTATTCTTTAATCCACAGGAGGTCAAATTCAGATTGCTGTTCAAGTTAGTGAAGTTAGTTCAGTGTAATTCCAACTAACAAAAACGGAATCACGCTCTGTAGGATTTGAACCTACGACATTGGGTTTTGGAGACCCACGTTCTACCAAACTGAACTAAGAGCGTTTTCTTATCACAATAGATAAGACTATAAAGAAAAGGATTCTTTTTGTAACTCCAACACATCTTGTATGCATATACTATTATAGTATCATAAAATGAAAAATTATGTATATCCAATTTTAATTGATCTCAATTGATTCTTCGTTACTGCTCAGAGGAGAAGTAATAGGTAGGGATGACAGGATTTGAACCCGTGACATTTTGTACCCAAAACAAACGCGCTACCAAGCTGCGCTACATCCCTTTCAATTGGTCTACAGTGTCATTGTAGAGAATACCTGTCTTGTTTTCCACATCCTTATTTCCTCCATTGATATACACAATTTTTCTTCCCATTTCTTCTTTTTTTTTTTATCATATTATTATATATTAACATATAATAATAAAAGACTTATATACATATAAAATATGAAACCCACCCTAAAAATGAAATAAAAAATAAATGAATATTTTTGGGGAATGCTCAGGAGTAAAGAAACTTCTTTTTATGTTTTAAGAAAAAGAAAATCTTATCTAGCGAATCTTCAATTTGAATCGGGAATTCTGTGTACAAATACAAGTGGTCCATATGCATCTGATCATATATGTATTACCATTATGTATTACAATAAATAAGGAGGATTTTAAATGCGAGATCTAAAAACATATCTTTCCACGGCACCGGTACTAAGTACTATATGGTTCGGGTCCTTAGCAGGTCTATTGATAGAGATTAATCGTTTATTCCCGGATGCGTTGACATTCCCTTTTTTTAATTAACATGAGAAGGGGTGAAGAATATTAGAGATACAATCAAATATCTGTGACTAATTCCTTTCCCCCTCCTCTTTTTTTCTCTTTTTTAGAATTTTATAAGGGAGGAGTAAGAGAAAGAATAAAAGTGGATTTAACCTCAGCGAAACTCGGGTTCAGACTCGAATCAAATTAAGAATAGAGGGAAAACGTAAATGTAAATGTTGGTCTAGTGCAAGAGTATCATACAAGATCCTTAAATTAAATACTGTACTGCGATTAGAAATATAGTTATAGTTAGAAATCATTGTATTACTTATTATTTACTATTACTCTATTGATATTGATTACAACGAAATCCTTCATATCATAATTGGATTTTGAGTTAGCAACTTCTATTTTTTTTCCTTACTTTCTTCGGATCGAAAATAGAAGACTTGAATGAATAAAAAAAAAACAAAGGAGGTTCATGGCCAAGAGTAAAGATGCCCGAATAAGGGTTCTTTTGGAATGTACTAATTGTGTACGAGGCGGTGTTAATAAGGAATCAACAGGCATTTCCAGATATATTACTGAAAAAAATCGACACAATACGCCCGGTCGATTGGAATTGCAAAAATTCTGTCCCTATTGTTATAAACATACGATTCATGGGGAGATAAAAAAATAGATCGAACCGAGGGCCTGTGTGTCACCCTTCCAAGGAACAGTAAAAATAATATAGTAAAATAATATAGTATATAATATTATATAATATATATAACATATATTTAAATAGAAATAAACCAAATCCTATTTCTGAATTCTAATTCATTTTTGATCCGAACGAAATAGGATTTTCGGGATAAGGAATAAACAAACCATGGATAAATCCAAGCGACCTTTTCTTAAATCCAAGCGATCTTTTCGTAGGCGTTTGCCCCCGATCCAATCGGGGGATCGAATTGATTATAGAAACATGAGTTTAATTAGTCGATTTATTAGTGAACAAGGAAAAATATTATCTAGACGAGTGAATAGATTGACTTTGAAACAACAACGATTAATTACTATTGCTATAAAACAAGCTCGTATTTTATCTTCGTTACCTTTTCTTAATAATGAGAAAGCAAAATTATTAGTGACACTTTATTTCATCTATGATCAATGTGAAAGACAAGCATCTATTAGACTCAATAATATAAGATTGCGTTTGAGAATGCTTTTACTTGAAATGTTTTTAGTATTTCTAACACTTGGAAATTTTTATCTTTCAAGTATTAGAAATGTCATAAACACTTCATAAAATCACTATTTAACGAACTCTATATGTGACTTTTCATATTTTTAATTGTTTCCTAAATTTTGTTAAACATCTTTTTTTTTTTTCAAAAACACTTTTTAGACTCAGAGCATTTTCTAGAATTATTGAAAAATGGATTCTAAATGTTAGTGATCATCTTGTTAACCAAGCCACCTACACGAGCAAAAAAAAAGACAAGATTTTCAATGTGATTCAACAAACTGAGACTTTAATGGTGATCTACACTTACCATGTACTTCTCAATCTGAGACTTTAATGGTGAAGGGTCCACTCTAGTCTTCACGATAGCATTGAAAAGCTCATCAATTTTCCTCTCAAAAATGGGAGACACTCATTGAAAGTTGACAATCATCTCCTTAATGCCTTCTCCTATCATAAGTGCTACTTGGCATTGGGTATTAAGGATGATTTGTTGGACGTTGAATGTGTAAATGGAAGTAGAATGAGCCACAATAGTAGGGCATGGAGATTGTTGTTCAACAATTAAACCTACAACTGTTAAAAGTGTCAATTCATCATATGTTGTATCTCCAATTGTGGTATCTTGACCTTGAGATTCAATCAAAACATCACTTAAGATGTTAGTAATACCTTCATCACCCAAATGAGAATGAGGCAAAGGTAATAAGATGATAGAGTCATCCTCTCGTTGTATAGTCAGGGTAAAGGGTGTTGACTCCCTAGTAGCAACAACACTTTCGAACCAATCCTTAGGAGATGACTCATCCCCTTCATCGAAAAATTGGTTGTCACCCTTTACCTAAGGCAAATATTTATTTTTGTTAGTATCAATGAAAAAAAAAAAAAAAAAAAAAAAACCTCTTCTACAACCACGAAAACGAAAAGGCGATTTCTAGATTTCGTATCAATAAAATTGTGGGAATATGATAATCTCTTTCATGAATTATTAAAAAGAAATTTGTCAGATTCACATTTATTTTACCTGATCTTCAGTTTCTAGTCCGAAACCAATAGTAGAGAGAAACCCTATACTACAGGAATTTGAGAGATTTTCTATTGAATGGCACATGGTTCTACATTGATAAGCAACAAGAAAGGAAGAAAGAACTTTTCTAACACTTCATTTCGATACTGGGTCATTCATAGCATTACTATACCTTCCCTATTCATTGCGGGTTGGTTATTCGTCAGCACGGGTTTAGCTTACGATGTGTTTGGAAGTCCTCGGCCAAACGAGTATTTTACAGAGAGCCGACAAGGAATTCCATTAATAACCGGCCGTTTTGATCCTTTGGAACAACTCGATGAATTTAGTAGATCTTTTTAGGAGGCCCCAATGACCATAGATCGAACCTATCCAATTTTTACATTGCGATGGTTGGCTGTTCACGGACTAGCTGTACCTACCGTTTCTTTTTTGGGGTCAATATCAGCAAAAGAACGTTCTCCTGTGCTTCCAGACATGCCGAGCTCCACATATTCTTGTACAGTCAAAGGACGATCGATTTCGTAAAAGATGAGATCCTTCCGAATGGGATAAGAGAATTCCTACTATTACTATTCTCTTTCTTTCTCTTCATTTTAGAAAGAATTTTAAAAGAAAACACAGGCAGAACACTTCCAGTAATAGAGTACTCAAAATTTTCCTTCTTAGGCTTTCAATAATGCCTTCTATAAGGGAGTTCGGGCTGGAACTCAAACCTCCTAATTTGTAAGGAATCTTTTAGCTTTAATTTATAAGAAATTATGTTCAGTTTTTGCAAGGAATCTTTTAGCTTATGTATGAAATCTTTAGCTTTTCAATACAGCATGAGTTTGTTAGGTGGTCCCCTTCACAATCTTCCTAGTCATTCCAGTCATCAAAATCCTTATTGTCTTAATAGCAATGGGTGTGTCATGTCTATTGTTGATAAGTGCTCTATGGATGTCATAATCCTCAAAAGTGGTTAACAAATATTTATTTTATGTGTCCCAAAAAGACTAATGATTTTCATGAGCTTCCTTTTGATAGTTTGGCAATATGGCTATATGTACTGATTGTGAAATAAATTTTTAATTAAGTAAAGGGCAATTAATGTAACGCCCGAGTTTTCTTTTTAAAGGGTAATTTAGGGAAATTTCTTAATAAATGATATTAAATAATTATTAATTAATTTAATAAAATGGAAGAAGAGGTGAAAAGGTAATTTTTAACGAATAAATAATCTCCTAGTATAAATAGAAAATGTCCTCTTCTTCCCTATTCTTTTTTTGAATCGTATTTCTTTCGCACAGATAAGTTCCAAGAGACGTGAAGTTGAGGTCAGATTCAAGGTTTAAGAAGCAAATCCGCCGCTCTAATAGTAGTTTCTAACCCCTAAGATTATTATTTTAGATTCATTTAGTTAATCTCAAGCGCCATTAGATATATTTTTTGGAAAAACCCCAAATCTAGATTAAGGTTAAGATTATTTTTTTTTTTCATGATCTAATAAACTTAAGAGTTTTGTGATAATTCGCCACATCGGATAGGGAAAAGTTCCTAGCGCTATAGTATGTAGAAACTTCTCTTAACCAAGTGAACGCGTTTTAAAGCCGTGAGGCCCCCTTGACCACAAAGCAGAACAAATACTACACGGTTGGGAGCGGGTCGTTATAAATGGTATCCAGAGGCCGATCCCGACCCGGTGTCGGGGGTTTGTATTGACTCCGTAAGGTGTGTTTGTCTATGTTGACCCCACAATCCCATGGGACACAACAAGGACGTTGTGTCTGCATGGAGGGGTGTTTGTGATGTCCCACATCGGATATGAGAGAAAGTTCCTGGCGCTATATATGTAGAGACTTCTCTTAACCAAGTAGACGCGTTTTAAAGCCGTGAGGGCCCCCTTGGGACACAAGCGGACATATCTACACAATTTGGGGAGCGGGTCGTTACAAATGGTCATCAAGCCGATCCCCCGACCGTTCTCACCGTGTGGTTTGTTTGACTCCGTAAGAAGGTGTTGTCTGTTTTGACCCACAATCCCATGGGACACAGAACGAGACGTTGTGTCTGCATGAGGGGTGTTGTGATGTCCCAGCATCAGATAAGGGAGAAAGTTTCTAACGCATATATAATGTAAGAGACTTCTCTTACCAGTAGACGCGTTTTCAACAGCCGTGAGGGCCCCCTTGGACCCAAAGCGAACAATATCTACACGGTTGGGAGCGGGTCGTTACAATTAATGCCTTTTTCTTCTCCATGGCTATGACCCAATAAGGTCTTACCTTATTATTATTCATAAGGCTCAAAGAATGAAGATGACCTCTTGCAAAGAATCACCTAGCCCATAATAAAGCAACAATTGCCCACCATGGGAAAATAACCTACCAATAGCTTCATTATGTTGCTTTTTTAGTGTCAATGAGCTTAATTAAGATTGTCACCAAACAAGATATTATGAGGTAACATAATATTGATTCTTCTATGAAAATAAGGATGTTTTGCAGTGATGTTCTTGGTTTGGACAATTGGATGAAAATACTTACAAAAAGCCACATACACTCCAACCATTCTTATACTATGATGATGACTTTGGAATACACTCCTACTAATGTTAGAAAAATTTGTTTCCATCGTAAGAAATGACATGATTTGATGCACATTCTTATATTTCTTTTTTCTTATGAGAATAATCTTTTTTCATTTTGCAAAAAGATTATCATGGACCAATCAAAGTTAGAGGTTGATTTCATTGGGAATTAATACTTGTTTATGACAAGGTAATTATATATAAACAAAAGTTTACTCATAACAATCATCAAATACAATTGATATTAAATATATAAATGGTGTAAATTTATTGGCGGTTAACCATAAAAGAAGTTTAATCATGGAAAAGCAAACCACTAAGCTATTGTTTTGATATACTTTCCATTTTCTCTTTTATAAAAATAAAAAAATAAAAAATAAAAAATAAAAAATAAAAAAAACCAAAAGTAGTAATAACTTATATATAAATGTTAAGTACAAACTTATGTTATGCTCTTCAAAACTACTTTAAAAATTCTTAAAATTTGAACTAGTAAAAATAATTAAATTAAACTTTGATTATGTTTACAACAATCTTGAAAAATTATTATTTATTTAACATATGTCTCAAACATTCTTGTACTTTATATAGAAGTTACTATTATTTTCTATCTTAACAAAAGAAAAAAAAAAAAAAGGTGTATCCAAACGACATCTAAATTCAGAAGGAAAAAAAGTTAGAAATTATTCATGAGATAAATGGTCATAAATATGTCTTTTCACAATTTGAAAGGGAAAAATGTTCTCTAAATGATCAACATTTTCTCACCTAAAACATGAATTCTAAACTAAGGACTACATTTTTCCAATTACTAGGGCATTTTTCTTCATTGGAATGCTCCTAAGGAAATTTTCATGCCAACTTATATGAAGGAAGATAAGTTGGAAGCTTTACAAATCTTCCATGTTTTCATTCCTAATTTACAAGAAGTAAATAAGATTTTCAATAATTTAATTTTAATGTATTTTACATTTATCAACTCCATAAAAACATAATACTACATTTACTCAAAACTTAACCATTCTTATTGATTCGGAAAATAAGTCTTCTTAGTAAATCTCATCGACCTAAACAAGAACTCATCTAATGTGGATTAGCAACCTCACTAAAATAAAAACCCTTCAATGGGGATTTTATTTGAAGAATTTACGCTTTGATTGACTCAAAAAAGAATTTTGAATGTGGATTTATTTTTAATTTATTTATTAAAAGAGATACATCTAATGGACCCACAAGACTACGAAGTCTCAGCTTGCTAAAGCAACATCCTAAATAAAAGCCCCTTCATGTGAACTTATTTGAAGAGTTACATTTGATAAAGACTAAACACAACAACTCCGTGATGTGCATAATATTTTAAATAGTTACATCTAAATCACTCACGAAGACAATGTGGGTCCTCAAGTTCATTCATTATCATTTCCCTCAAACAGAATCCTTTGATGTGATTATTTGTAAGAGTTAGCTCTCCATCAACTCATAATGATATTAATCATTGTCCTCTCATTAATAATGTGAGTTCCTAATACCTCATGCAAGAAAAATAAAAACTCCATTGATGTAGATTTATTTGTAGAATTTATATTTGATTAACCTAAATAAGAATTCCTTTGATATGGATTTATTCAAAGAGTTGCATATGACCGACCCATAGAAAGTCTTGAGTTCATTCATCATCATTATCTCTTAAACAAGAACTCATGTTGATTTATTTGAAGACTTACATTTGATAACCCATAAGACATTATTATTGTCTCTCAACCCAATAACATTAGTTCCTAATTAATGACAAGGTGCAAGTGTATTCAATTTGAAGAGATACATTTGATCGACCCAAGAGACTATGGAGTCTTAGCTTGCTAAAACAACTTTCTAGATCTAGACGCACTTCAAAATATTGATGCTTTTCATTAATAACTGCAAACAAACAAACAAACAAAATGTTCCATCAAAATACTATTAGTCATCATGATATAAAGAAAAAAGACCAAAATTGAATTAAAAAGATAGAGTATTTCAAAATTTTAGAGTCTATAACTAGAGACAAAAAATAAGAAAAATGAAAAAAAAAATGTATAGTTCACCCACAGGTGTGTGTCATATGGATTTTGGACATTTAAGTAAACACGTGTATACACACACACATACATATATTTTTATTCTGAAAATTGTTAGTAAAATTTTTATTTTGAAAATTATTGTTCCGAAAGTGCTGAGAATTTTCACTACCAAAATTATTTATTTGATTATTGTTCATTGGTCGATTGTTGAGTTGATTGAAAGTACCTTGATTTTTCTTTTAATTAATTGATGTTTTGAACTACAATATTTGCTGATCCCTTGTAGGGAACACACATTCTGTTAATCTAAATAATTCTCCCATTGAATCATAACATACGTTAAATTCCTCCTATCCTAATTTTCAAAAATACCTCTAGATCTTTTAAATTCCCTAACATCATTTCACCAATACCTCCAGTTTGGTGCGATAGATGTCACAAAGGATTCAGTCTCCAAGACTCAAACCACTTAGGATATGCTTGATTTGCACTTCCTATGGTACCAAATGGCCAATTATTGCCATTTTGTCCACAAACCCTTGCATTTTTACCAAGTATCTAGTCATTGAAAGTGTACCTTGTTTTGTAGATTGAAGTTGAATTCGATGCTGCTTAATTCTTGCTCTAGATTGAGAGGTGAACAACTTTTCCAAGTAGTCCCAAGCTGCAAACGAGGCTTACTAGTAATGAGAAAATCTATAATTCAGAATTGTCTGATCATGCCGGCCCTTGCCGTTGGCAGATTATGAGGATTTAATAGTATTGAAATGTTTGGGAGAGTTTTTTGGAGAAGAAACCATGATAAAGCTTGACATGATCTTCTAAATCATGCTTCATTTATTGTGAGAATTTGAGATACCCATAATAGATAACTTGTGTTGATCAAGCTTAACACTGAGAAAATGGTCAAGAGGATTTGATGGAAGCTAAGGTGGCTAGGCTAATTGAATTTCAGCAGCTAGATTATCCTAAACATTGAAGAACACTGGGATGTTTGATCTCTAGTGAATGATGCCATTTTTAAGCGACGGGTTCTAATATCATGAAGAAAATTGCAGGTATTTGATTCACTGTAATATTAAATTACAATGAGGAGCTGCTACACTATGTAATGAAATTGAAAACTAAAAAATACAAAATTTAAAATAAAACTATCTAAAGGATTGGCAGACTAATTGATCCTAATCCCTGGAAACAAGTCAATGCTCATCAAGCTTCAACTTGGAATTT
>JBAPGN010000678.1:0-21329 GCA_037355405.1 Vitis amurensis | reverse complement strand
CAAAATCTTTTTGTGTTTCCAAAGAAGATCTGTAGCTTCATATTTTTTCAGGAAGTGTGACAAAAATTTTTTGAACAACTGCTTTCATCAGAAAACTCTGTTTACCCTAGCACACCTTCACCTTGTTTCTATGGTAAACGAATTGCTCGCATAATCTTATGGTTTGAGACTTTCACCTCACCATTTCAAATCTCGATCAGATTCATTCACCTGCATATTCTGACTCTTTCATTTCCTTGACTATATCTTCCGTAGATGCTTCCAAGATTGTTGCAGCAGATTCAGTTGCATGAATTCTGGTGATAAATTAATGTGAGACTGCGAAAATAAAGCAAGCCTTGCCTTAGCCTTCCTCGTCTTTCTCCTAGTGTTCATCTGTGCCACAAGATTGATGGCTCCAAGTGGAGAAATTCAAATAATCCTGTCCTCTAGCTTCCAGACATCAAGAGCCTAGAATCAGTCATCCTGACAGCCAAGTTTGGTAATTTTCCATGAAGACTGTGGTGCGGCTGGAAGCTGCTTCTCCCAATTCTGCAAGGGTTTTCAAAAAGGTTTCTGTTCGGCTCGACACACCCACTGTCCCTCAAACAAAAAGCTCTGATCCTAAACGATTGGAAACAGGGGGGTTAACAACACCACAAACAGAAACAGAGATAGCTGCACTGATCTGAATTTTAATTTGATCATAAGGCCAGAATATACAGATTGTGTAACAGATAGACCCAAAAAAGCACAAAATCAAGCACTGTAAACAAAACCAACTACTCCTACAAAAATAGATCAGAATTAACTTAAAAGCAAAAACAAAAAATAGCAACAGCAAAACAGAAACATAAAAATAGCTCACATTCATGTGGTTGACGATTTCAGCCTTTCCTTCAGCAGCTACTAAGGCATAACTCTCAACATACTTACATATCCCAAAAGGCTCAAAGACTGCTCATCGTGATAAAAACTAGAGTTCCTTCTCCCGCTTACAATCTCTAATAACAGTACACCAAAGCTGAATACATCGGATTTTTCTGAAAATCGCCCTTCAATTGCATACTCAGGAGACATATACCCACTGCATTTCATCATTGAGATAGATACAAATTTTGGGAGATCAAAAAGGTAACTCAAGGGGACTAAGGAAAGAAATGACTACTTAAAACGATTCCACCACCTTACAGATTGCTATCTTGTTCGTCAAAAATCTGGCCAATACCAAAATCTGAAATTAGGATCAATTTCATCCAAACAACAATATACTTGCCTTTAGACTCAGAATAATTCTTAATCTAGAATCCCTGTGAAGGTAAAGGAGGCCTCTTCCAATCCCTTCAATAATGCTAAACCGTTTCTCCAATTTAGAGATTCTTTCTTGAGAGGATCTGAAATATTAGCATCCAAAGAAAACCAAGACAAATTTGATAAGAATGGCAAACATAATTTTGCATTGAGTGGATATCAATGCCGATGCTGTGAAATTGTCACGAAAAATAATAACAGAAAGAGCAATAGCATAATCTAACCGAAGAGAAAGGCATCCAAGCTTTTATTGGGCATGTATTCATAGATCAATATCTTTTCCTCTCCTTTAAAGCAGCAGTCCGAGGAGTCTCACAAGGTTCCGGTGTTGGAGTTTAGAAATCAGCACCACTTCGTTCATAAATTCTTCCAACCCTTGTGCAGATGCTCTTGACAGTCTTTTTACTGCTATATCTTGTCCTCCTGGAATTTTCCCTGCAAACAAGTAGTGATTTAGTAATTGGTTTTCCATTAGAATACCCCATATATCTCCAGACAAACAAGCATTACCCTGTATACTGAACCAAAACCACCCTGCCCGAGCTTATTGCCCTCGTGGAAGTTGTTTGTTGCACTCACTAGCTTCTCAAAATCAAGAAGTGGTAGCTCTTCAAGTTTAACTTGGTTCACATCGTCTCCAAGTATTTCTGAATCTGAAAATTTTGGATATATATCCCCTCTACACAATGATAGCATCTCTTCCCTTGTTTCCTTCTTTGCTGATTCAGAATGTAGTTGTGAGTAACATGAGGATAGCAACTTAAAATATATCCTAGCTCTTCAATATGCATATTACCTCTTTGTTTGGAAATCCACATTCTTGAGAAATATGTGCAGATGGAAATGGCAATTGCAATTGTAGTGCCAACAAAAGCTTTGATGCCAACAATGTTAGTTCAAGAACACAAAGATAAAACAATCACACATACGGTACACGAGGTTTTAACGTGGTTCGGCCAACCATGCCTACGTCCACGGATGAGAGAGAATAATTCCACTATACAATAGAGAATATTACAGAGGATAAAACCAGATACAACTATTGGGTTCCCGAAACATCCCATGTTTCCCCACTCCTTGTATCCATACCTTACTACGAGCCCTCTCGCTCCACCAGGTACCTCCCGTTCTTCCTCACATCTCTATCCACCTCGTATAGTCTCTATAGGCCCATCTCCATCTCATAACTTTTTCCCCTCATGACCTAGAATATTTATAGAGATATTTCCAACAACCTTCCTTATTCTATAAGGAAGTCTAATATTACAATAATATATCAACCTAGAAATATTCTATATAATATTCTTTACAAAAAAGGAATCTATACTAATTAGGAATTTGGGACACTTCCTAACAGCAATTATTCATATAATCAATGCAATAGCAACAATTACTTTCATGCGTCTCTGTTCAGCTGCAAGGGAAAATGAAAGGTAAATTGACTCAGAGCAAATACACTAGAGAAATTTGATCTGAGAGATCACAAGATTCTCTGTTCTACCTTGAAAACCTAGTCTAATTGAAATTCAACTGAAATAGAATAAGCTAATGTTGTGTAGACTTGAGGATTGGATTGAACCAGAGAGATAAAGGCAACAAGAACTTCTTACCTAGTTCAGAGTATGCAACACGAATATAAAGATCTGTCCCACTGCTACCGAATTTTTGTACATCAATTAAGTTGCCACTCCATGACATACACCCAATGCCAGTATAATATGAATAGGCCATGCAGGAACAATTTTTCAAGCACCACTCTCTGCATTCATGTTCAAGACCAGGTAACCACTCTGCAAAATCTGGCACTTTCATGTTTGTTAGCCTAATAAATCCATCCACTTTGCCGTCTTCCCTGCTACCATTCATCTTCTCACATGTCAGTGGTTTCTTCTTCACACATCCACCAGTCCAATCCCTGCTATTCCATTCCTCTGTATACTTTGGCTGATACCCTCTCAAACAGCTACAAATTGGTGAATTCTTTGAATTACAGATGCCAAATGCCCCGCACGTACCATAAACATCACACTTGGATTTCTTGTTCTGCCATGTAACCTTCAACTTATCCATGCTGCCATCCTTAATTATTTCCAATAATGTTCCTTGAGGAGTCAAGATATAGTACCACAGGATAGATGCATATTCATGAGAGAAGGTTGCATAAACATCACTTTGATGATTAAATAGATGAAATCCATAAAGAAAAACTGAATTCATGTTGGGTATTCCAATAAAGGTCTGACCATTCGATGGACCACTGCGCCAGTATAGATGACTTCCATTCCAGATACATAACTCAGGAAGGTATCATGGAGAAATTCCTGCAGAGAAGCTTCCGATGGATGGATCTGAAGGACTTTTCCATGATGTCAGTAGTTGCTTCTCACCTGTTTTTATGTTGCTTCTAAGTTTCATGTTTTGCACAAATGAGTTAGAAGGATGTTGGAAACTCTCCCACATGATCCTTCCACTGTTTTTATCTTGCAAAACGAGGTTTCCAGAATCTAGAAGCTGAGCACTTGAATTTAGGGTTGCACTTGAAACATTTGAAGACCAGAAAATCTCTTTCATGCTGTTCAGAACCAGAAGATTACCATCTTCAGATATCATCACAATCCCAGAAGAATCATTGAGGGGTTTGTCTCTATTAGCTATCCATATGACAGTGAATAAAGAAGTGGTGTTGTACCAGATTCCAACATAGCGATTAGTTGAACCATCAGGGCTAAAGAAACCCAGTCTGAAGACACTTCTATTAGAGACTATACTTTGGGGATCTTTGATGAACTTGACAGATGTAATGGTGTCTAAGGCGCCACAAAACTCAAAGCGAAAACAAGAAAGTAAGAGAAGTAGATATATTACACTAGTGTTGCAGATGATTGCCATAACTGCTTGAATGCTGCTTGTTGGTTTGAAAGTGGACTCCATATGGTATTTAACATATTGGTCTATTGAAATCTCATCTCTTAATTTCCTCATATCCACTGAGTCATCGTCCACTCTTATTTCCAAAGTCATTGCACTCCTTTTCTAGTCAAAAAGGAATCATCTATACTTTCTAGTGGTTCCAAGTTCCATCAACTTTACCTTATTACCTTTCAAAGCTTACATGGTAGTCATGTCTTCAATCGCCCCACCAATCCCTAGGTGTCCATAAAACGGGCCTTGCATTCAGTCTGGGAGCTGTCAGACATCCATATTGGATGGCCAGACAATAAATTGGAAGCCCTTCCATCCATAAAGCATACAAGTTACTAGTATCTTTAACCGCTCCAAATTTTCATTGTTATTTCTCTAGTCTGTATCTTTCCAAAAGGTTGTTAGTCAAGGTCTATAGATCTTTATTGAGAAATAAAGGATCAAAATCAACAAATTGGATGGTTTCTTGTAACTCTACCCTGATGGTCTCAATCTTTCACACTAAAACCATCAAGTTATACAGATTACGAAAAAAACCAACTAATTCTTCTACACTAAAACAATCAAGTTCAATATAGATTACAAAAAAATCAACTAATTCTTCCACACTAAACAATCAAGTTCAAAATGGATTACAAAAAATCAATTAATTGTCCCCTACATCCTACCGGGCTTGGATGATTGTAATACTGGCTCTGTCGACAGAACAATTATTTTGGCTCTGTCCTGAGGACTCTGTATCTTTGGAAATCTGTCTCTCAGTAAATGCAGGTTTCTTTGGTGTAGGAAGACGTGCAATTTCACTACAAATCATAGAAACAACAGTTGAAATGGATGGCCTATCTTTAGCCAATTCTTGCACACATAACAGTCCCACATGTATGCATCTCAATATCTCATCTTGAAAGCATGCTTCTGATATACTTCCATCTATTAGTGTTTCAATGTTGTGTTCGTTCCATAGTTTCCATGCCTGAAAAAATTAAAACAAAATAAATTTAAATTTAAAGTCCATCATTCACTGAAACAAAAGGATGGAGTTTTATGTAACTGAGGTAATGATACCAGCAAAAAAAAAAACTTACATATCCCAAAAGGCTCAAGGATTGCTCATCATGATAAAAGCTATTGTTCCTTCTCCCACTTACAATCTCCAATAATAACACCCCAAAGCTGAATACATCAGATTTTTCTGAAAATCGCCCCTCCATTGCATACTCAGGGGACATATAGCCACTGCATTTAGTTATTGACATAAATATTGGGAGATCAAAGAGCCTACTTAAGAGAACTTGGGGAAAGCAAGGGCCACTTACTATGTTCCAACCACCCTTATTGTGTTGGCCTGATCCTGATTGCCTCCAAATATCCTCGCCATACCAAAATCTGAGATTTTAGGATTCAGGTTTGCATCCAACAAAATGTTACTTGCCTTTAGGTCTCGATGTATAATCCTTAATCTAGAATCTCTATGAAGGTAAAGAAGACCTCGACCAATCCCTTCAATGATGCTGAAGCGTTTTTTCCAATCTAGAGTTTCTTGTCTGAGAGGATCTGAAGGATTCAGATCCCAAACAAAAACCAATAAAAGTAAGGAAAAGTTAAATGAGATGGACAAACATGATATTGGATGTGGATGCTTGAAACTGTCATGACTAAATATTACAGAAAGGGCAATAGTATGATCTAACCGAAGAGTAAGGCATCCAAGCTTTTCTTTGGCATGTATTCATAGATCAACATTTTTTCATCTCCTTCAATGCAGCAGCCAAGGAGCCTAACAAGATTTCGGTGTTGGAGTTTGGAAATCACTACCACCTCATTCATAAATTCTTCTAGCCCTTGTGAAGATGCTCTTGACAGCCTTTTCACTGCTATTTCTTGTCCTTCTGGCAATCTTCCCTGCAAGCAAGCAGTGAATTAGTAACTGATTATCCAGCAAGTACCCCATGAAGCTCTAGATGAGCAAGCATTACCCTGTATACAGAACCAAAACCACCCTGGCCAAGCTTATTCGCCTCATCAAAGTTGTTTGTTGCGGTCACTAGCTTCCCAAAATCAACAAGTGGTAATTCTTCAAGTTTAACTTGGTTCATTCTGTCTCCAAGTATGTTTGCATCTGAAACCTTTAGATGCACATCTCCTCTGTCTGATGATAGCATCTCTTTGCGTTTCTTATTCTTTGCTGATTCATAATATAGTTGTCAGTGATGTCCGAATAAAAACTTGGAATATATCATAGCCTGCTGAAATACCGTCAATAAGCATATTACCTCTTCGTTTGGTAATCCACCTTCTTGAGAAATATGTAAAGACTGCAACGAAAATCGTTCCTATAATGACCATAACAGTAACAGTGACTTTCATATCTCTACTTTTATCTGTAAATTAAAAGTTAAAGCAAGAACTAAATCAGCTTGGTGAAGACATAATATGGAAAATAGATATTTGAGTGAGAAAGATGGGGAGAGGAGCAATGACAGCAATAACTCTTTACCTAGTTCTGAGTATGGAACACGAATGTAAAGATCTGCCCCATTGCTGGAGAACTTTTGCACATCAGTTAAGTTCCTACTCCATGACATACAACCAATGCCAGTATAATATGCATATGCAATGCAGGAACAATTCTTCAAGCAAAATTCTTTGCAATCATCTTCAAGAGCTAGCGACCACTCTGCAAAATCAGGCACTTTAACAGTTGTTAGCCTAATAAATCCGTCTGCTTCGCCCTCTTCCATGCTACCATTTATCTTCTCGCATTGAAATGGTGTCTTCCTCACACATCCACCAGTCCAATTTCCTCTACTCCATTCCTCTATATTCCTTGGCTCATACCCTCTTAGACAGCTACAAATTGGTGAATTCTTTGCATTACAGATTCCAAATGCTCCACACTTTCCATAGACATCACACTCAGTTTTACGACTCTGCCATGTAATCTCCCAATTCTTCATGCCGTCATCACTATATATTTCCACTATTGTTCCTTGAGGAGACAAGACATAGTACCATAAGATAGATGCATATGCATGCTCGAAAGTGACGGAAACATTACCTTCTTTATCATTAACTATATGAAATCCATTGAGATAATTCATGTCTGGTACTCCTATTAAGGTCTGACCATTCCATGGACCACTACGCCAGAATGGCCGACTGCCGTTCCAGACAAAAATTTCAGGAATATCTGATGGATCAATGCCAGTTGAGAAGCTTCCAACAGATGGATCCGAAGGACTTTTCCATGATGTTAGTCCCTGCTTCTCACCAGTCTTCATGTTTTCACTCAGCTCCATCTTCTGCAAAAAGGCGTGAGAAGGGTGCTGGAAACTCTGCCATGTGATCCTTCCACTGTTTTTGTCCTGCAAAACAAGGTTCCCAGAATCTAAAAGCTGGGCCCTTGAATTTAGCGCGGCATTTGAAACGTTTGATGACCAGAAGATCTCTTTCTGGTCATTTAGAACCAGGAGATTACCATCTTCAGATACCATCACAATCCCTGAAGAATCATTGAGAGGGTTTTCCCTGTTAGCTATCCATATAACAGTGAATAGGGAAGTGGAGTTGTACCAGATCCCGAAGTAGCGTTTAGTGGAATTGCCAGGGCTAAAGAAACCCATTTTGAAGAGACTTCCATTGGAGACCATAGTTTCGGGATCTTTGATGAACTGGGTGGATGTAATGGTGTTGGTAGCTGTGCAAAACTGAAAACAAAGACCAGAAAGTAATAGAAGTAGAGGAGTAACACTGATGCCACTGATGATTCCCATTGCTGCTTCAATGCTTCGTGTTGGTGAGAAAATGGACTCCCTCTGGCATGCCATATGGGGATGTTGACATGTTCCATCTCTCAGAAAGATAAAGCCTTGCTTGACGAAGTCATTGTCAACTCTCTCTGCCCACATCATTTGGACTACTTGGCTCCTCAAGAAAGGCATATATGTATTTTTTTAATGAATCGTATTACATCACCTAGATCAATTTCAAAGCTTACATGGCAAGCCTCTGTCTGTATCACCACCCACTATGCCTGGCAGTCAAAAAAAAGGGCTTGCATTCACTCTGGAAACCATCGCATATCCACACACCTCCACATAAGATGTCTGGGCATTAAAAGCAAAACAGAAGCAATTCAATCCAGAAAGAGTACAAAGTGTTAATATCTATTATCGTGACCCAGTCCAATTACCAATGAGATTTCTCTGTTCTGCATATTTTTATTTCAAGGTGTATAGATTTTGCTTGAGAAATAAAGGATCAAAATCAGCAAAACTGATTTCTTGTAACTATAGCTTCATGGGCTCCGTTCAATGAGGACAGTCAGTCTTTCCTACAAACATCATCAAAAATAAAGATTTAATTTTCTCAAACCTAATTTCTACCCGGCTTGGACGTTTGTGTAACGGTTAGTCGGTTCACTGAATGCACGTGAACTCTGTACTTTGGCCAATTCTTGCACACGTAACAGCCTCACCTGTATGCATCTCAATATCCCCTCTTGGAAGCATTCTTCTGATCTACTTCCATCTATAAATGCCTCCATGCTGTCTTCATTCCATAGTTTCCATTCCTGGAAAATTTAACATTAAAATAAATCTAAACTTATCAGAGTCCTACATTCACAGGAAAAGTTTACGTAACTGAGGTGATGATACAGAAAAAACTTGCATATCCCAAAAGCCTCAATGACTGCTCATCATGACAAAAGTCAGCACTCTTTAGGCCGCTCATAGTCTCTAATAATAATACGCTGAAGCTGAATAGATCCTACTTCTCTGAAAAATCCCTTCCCTTGCGTACTCAGGAGACATATAGCCACTGTAGTTTGTCATTGACATAGAAATAAAAATTGCAGGTGAGGGAACCTTGGAGCAAGCAAAGGGATACTAGGTTCCAGCAACCTTGACTGTGTTAGCTTGATCCTGCTTGCCTTAAAATATCCTGGCCATACCAAAATCTGAAATTTTGTTGGATGAAGAAATTTTGATATTCATGTTTCATCCAACAAAATGTTCCTTGCCTTAAGGCCCCCATGAATAATTCTTAATCTAGAATCTCTGTGAAGGTACAGGAGGCCTTTGAGCAATCCCTTCAATAATACTAATCTTGGAAGATCTTGCTTGACAGGATGCAAAACATACAACAATAAAGTTATGTTTGGTTCTAGAAAATATTAAGGAAAGAAAAAAATATATATTAACAAAAATGATTTTCTCATGTTTTGTTTCAACATAAAAACTACAAAAAAAATCATATATAATTAAAATTAGTTAGAAATTTATATATTTTTAAATTATTTAATCTTTTCATAGAAAATGAAAAATAAGTAAAATAAATTTGAAGTAGTATATAAAAATTATTTATTAGTTTTAAATCTATTTTTTCTTTTATTTTCCTTTACTTTTTCTCATGGTTTTAAAAACCGAACTGGATCAGTCGGTTCAACCGGTCCGACCACCAGCCGATCACGGTTCTGATCTAGTCCGGTCAATTGGACCGAAAATAAGTTGAACCAGAATTGGATCGGTTGAATTGACGGTCTGACTGGTGAACCGGACGAACTGGCCAGATCCATCCGAACCAGACGGTCCAATTAATTTTATTTTATTTTTAATTTTTTATAGTATCAAAACGATGTCGTTTTGGAGGATATAAAAACACAACCCCTCCCTCTCCATCTGCACCGAATGTGTAGAAGTTGTCGCCCTCAACGTGCTACGACACCCACACCAGTTCCCACCGACGGTCTCACGGCTGTTACACCACTTGCCCGCCTGTTCGGCCACCCCGACACAAAACCCGTTGCAGCCATCCCCCTCATTTTCTTTCCCTTGCTGCAAAGCCCCCTCTCGGCACCGCAAACCCCTAGCCCCCCTAGACCCACTGCAACCACCCCCCCTTTTTCTTCTTCCCCACACTGCAAAGCCCTCTCCCAGCACCGCAAACCCGCCCCTTCAACGATCAAAGCGCCCCTTCGAAACACAACTGTGTGCGCCTTCATAATTTTAATGTAATTTTTATTATTATTATGATATTATGTTTAATATTCCATTTTTATAAAAAAAATTTGTTTATTTATTAGTGTTCACAACATCGGTGGGTGGGAGATTGGAAGCTCAAATTGATAAAGTAAAAAATACCTTTTATATAAATTTACATGGATGGTATGAGATATAATTTAATGGTAAAATTAAAAACATTACAATTTTAAATAAATTTTTTATTTTAAAATAAGTTTTTCATTTAAAAATAAATATTAAAATTTTAGATTTTAAATTATAATTATGATTTTAATTTTAAACTCTAATTTGAAACTAGTTTTTTTATTTTTAAATAAAATTTTAATTTTTAAATAATATATAAATTATTATTTTTATTTTTATAATTATTTTAAATTTTAATAATTTATAAATTGTGTATTTATGACGTCATGGTTTGACCGCGGTTCGATCAGTGAACCGTGAACCAGTAACTTTTTCGATTCAATAACCAGTCAAATTCTGAAAACATTGCTTTTTCTATCCTTATACTTTTTCTTTCCATTTTTTTTTTTTCCCTCACATTTTCTAGAATCCATACATATTCAAGGAGACTATTGATGTGGTGCCATGGAATTTGAGCAACTATAGATAAGAGAAGGGACAGTGGCATGATCTAACCAAAGAGAAAGGCATCCAAGCTTTTATTTGGCAGGTACTCTAGACCAACGTCTTTTCATCTCCTTCGGTGCAGCAGCCAAGAAGTCTGACAAGATTTCGGTGTTGGACATTAGAAATCACCATAACCTCATTCAAAAATTCTTCAAGCCTCTGGGCAGATGCTCTTGAAAGTCTTCTCACTGCTACTTCTTAGCCTCTTGGCAACTTTCCCTTCAAACGAACATCAAACCAGTAAATAATAGTTCAACATAATACTCGATAAAATGCTTTAGATGAAGAAGCATTATCCTGTACACTGAGCCAAAACTACCCTGCCCCAGCTTATTGGCTTCATGAAAGCTGTTTGTTGCAGTCACCAGCTTCTCAAAATTGATAAGAAGTTGCTCTTCAAGTTTAACTTGGTTCACATTGTTTCCACACATATTGGCATCAGAAAATTTCGGATGTACTTTCCCTCTTTCAAACGGTGACACTTCTTCCCTGATTTTCTCCTTTCTTACACTTGCTGATTGAGAATTTAGCAGTGAGAATGTATGGATAAAAACTACAAATATATCCCATCCTAGTAGACTACGTTAAATGCTCCACATTTACCATAAACATCACACTCGGTTTTCTTGTTCTGCCATGTAACCTTCCACTTCTCCATGCTGTCATCCTTTATTTTTTCCAGTAGTGTTCCTTGAGGAGTCAGATATAGTACCATAAGACAGATGCATATTCGTGAGAAAATGTTGTATAAACATCACTTTGATGATTAAATAGATGAAATCCATAAAGAAAAACTGAATTCATGTTGGGTATTCCAATAAAGGTCTGACCGTTCAATGGACCACTGCACCAGTATAGATGACTTCCATTCCACATACAAAGTTCAGGAAGGTATGATGGAGAAATTCCTAAAGAGAAGCTTCGGATGGATGGATCCGAAGGACTTTTCCATGATGTTAGTAGTTGCTTCTCACCCATATTTATGATGCTTCTAAGTTTCATGTTTTGCACAAATGAGTTAGAAGGATGTTGGAAACTCTCCCATGTAATCCTCGCGCTGTTTTTATCTTGTAAAACAAGAATGATTTCCATAACTGCTTGAATGCTTCTTGTTGGTTTAAAAGTGGGCTCCATATAGTATTTAATATATAGGTTTGTTGAAATTCCATCTCTTGATTACCTCATATCGATGGGTCAACTCTGTTTTCCAAAGCCGTGCACTAGTTTTCTAGTCAAAAGAGGATCACCTATATATTCTAATGGTTGTAAGTTCCACCAACTTGGCCTAATTATTTCAAAGCTTACACGGCAGAGTCATTTTCTTTGCAAGCCCCCATCCATGCCCAGTTGCCCATAAAACAAGGCTTGCATTCAGTCTGGGAGCTGTCAGACATCCATATTAGATGCCTAAGCAATAAACTGGAAGCAATTCCATTCATAAAGTATACAAATCAATAGTTTCTTTAACCACTCCAATTTTCATTGTTTTTTCTCTAGTCTGTATCTTTTCAAAAGGTTGTTGTTAGTCAAGGTCTATAGACCTCCATCAAGAATAACAAATCAGATAGTTACTTGTGACCCTACCCTGACAGGCTCAAATCTTCCACGCCAAAACTGTCAAGTTCAATACAGATTACAAAAAATCAAGAAACACTAAAACCATCAAGTTCAATAGAGATTACAAAACATCAAAAAATTGACTTGAGCCAGCGTCCTACCGGCCTTGGACAGTTGTAATAGTGGCTCTGTCAACAGAACAATTATTTTGGTTGTGTTCAGAGGACTCTGTATCCCTAGCAATCTGCCTCTCAGTAAATGCAGGTTGTTTTGGGGGAGGAAGATGTGCAATTTCACTACAAAGCATTGAAACAACAGTTGAAATGGATGGCCTATCTCTCACAAATTCTTGCACACATAACAGTCCCACATGTATGCATCTCAATATCTCCTCTTGAAAGCATGCTTCTGATATACTTCCATCTATTAGTGCTTCGATGTTGTGTTCATTCCATAGTTTCCATGCCTGAAAAAAATTAACACAACATAAATTTAAATTTGAAACAAAATGATGGAGCTTTATGTAACTGAGGTAGTGATACCAAAAAGAAAAAAAACTTGCATATCCCAAAAGGCACCAAGACTGCTCATCATGATGAAAACTAGTGTTCCTTCTCCCACTTATAATCTCTAATAATAAAACCCCAAAGCTGAATACATCTGATCTTTCTGAAAATCGCCCTTGCATTGCATACTCAGGGGACATATAACCACTGCATTTAGTCATTGATATAGACATAAATATTGGGAGGTCAAAGAGCCAACTTAAGAGAACTTGGGTACAGCAAGGACTACTTACTATGTTCCAACTACCCGTATGGTGTTGGCTTGATCCTGATTGCCTCCAAATATCCTCGCCATACCAAAATCTGAAATTTTAGGATTCAGGTCTTCATCCAACAAAATGTTACTTGCCTTTAGGTCTCGATGTATAATCCTTAATCTAGAATCTCTATGAAGGTAAAGAAGACCTCGACCAATCCCTTCAATGATGCTGAAGCGTTTTTTCCAATCTAGAGTTTCTTGTCTGAGACGATCTGAAGGATTCAGATCCCAAACAAAAGCCAATAAAAGTAAGGAAAAGTTAGATGAGATGGACAAACATGATATTAGATGTGGATGCTTGAAAATGTCATGACTAAATATTACAGAAAGGGCAATAGATGATCTAACCGAAGAGTAAGGCATCCAAGCTTTTCTTTGGCATGTATTCATAGATCAGCATTTTTTCATCTCCTTCAATGCAGCAGCCCACGAGTCTAACAAGATTCCGGTGTTGGAGTTTAGAAATCACTACCACTTCATTCATAAATTCTTCTAGCCCTTGTGCAGATGCTCTTGACAGTCTTTTCACCGCTATTTCTTGTCCTTCTGGCAATCTTCCCTGCAAGCAAGCAGTGAATTAGTAACTGATTATCCAGCAAGCACCCCATGAAGCTCTAGATGAGCAAGCATTACCCTGTATACAGAACCAAAACCACCCTGGCCAAGCTTATTCGCCTCATCAAAATTGTTTGTTGCAGTCACTAGCTTCCAAAAATCAACAAGTGGTAATTCTTCAAGTTTAACTTGGTTAATGTTGTGTCCAAGTATTTTTCCATCTGAAACATTTAGATGCACATCTCCTCTGTCTGACAATAGCATCTCTTTGCTTTTCTTCTTTGCTGATTCATAATATAGTTGTCAGTGATGACTGGATAACAACTCTAAATATATCATAGCCTGCTAAAATACCATCAGTAAGCATATTACCTCTTCGTTTGGGAATCCACCTTCTTGAGAAATATGTACAGACTGCAATGAAAATTACTCCTATAATGACTGTAACAGTAACAGTGGCTTTCATATCTCTATTTTTATCTGTAAATTAAAAGTTAAAGCAAGAATTAAATCAGCCTAGTGCAGACATAATAGGGAAAATTGACATTAGACTGAGAAAGATGGGGAGAGGGGTGTTGTGTAGGGGTAATGGCGGCAAGAACTCGTTACCTAGTTCTGAGTAGGGAACACGGATGTAAAGATCTGCCCCATTGCTGGAGAATTTTTGTATATCAATTAAGTTCCTGCTCCATGACATACAACCAATGCTAGCATAATATACATAAGCTATGCAGGAACAATTCTTCAAGCAAAATTCTTTGCAATCATCTTCAAGAGCAACTGACCACTCTGCAAAATCCGGCACTTTAATGGTTGTTAGCCTTATAAATCCATCTGCTTTGCCCTCTTCCATGCTACCATTTATCCTCTCGCATTGCAATGGTCTCTTCCTCACACATCCACCAGTCCAATTTCCTCTACTCCATTCCTCTATATTTCTTGGCTCATACCCTCTTAAACAGCTACAAATTGGTGAATTTTTTGCATTACAGATTCCAAAAGCCCCACACTTTCCATAGAAATCACACTCAGTTTTATGACTCTGCCATGTAATCACCCAATTCTCCATGCTGTCATCACTATACATTTCCATTATTGTTCCTTGAGGAGACAAGACATAGTACCATAAGATAGATGCATATGCATGCTCAAAAGTGACAGAAACATTATCATCTTGATCATCAATTATATGGAATCCATTGAGATAATTCATTTCAGGTACTCCTATTAAGGTCTGACCATTCCATGGACCACTGCGCCAGTATGTACCACTGCTGCTCCAGACAAAAATTTCAGGAATGTTTGATGGATGAATGCCAACTGAGAAGCTTCCAACAGCTGGATCCGAAGGACTTTTCCATGATGTTAGTGCTTTCTTCTCACCAGTCTTCATGTTTTCACTCAGCTGCATCTTCTGCAAAAAGGCGTGAGAAGGGTGCTGGAAACTCTGCCATGTGATCCTTCCACTGTTTTTGTCCTGCAAAACAAGGTTCCCAGAATCTAAAAGCTGGGCACTTGAATTTGGAGCAGCATTTGAAACATTTGATGACCAGAAGATGTCTTTCTGGCCATTTAGAACCAGGAGATTACCATCTTCAGATACCATCACAATCCCTGAAGAATCATTGAGAGGGTTTTCCCTGTTAGATATCCATATAACAGTGAATAGGGAAGTGGTGTTGTACCAGATCCCAAAGTAGCGTTTAGTGGAATTGCCAGGGCTAAAGAAACCCATTTTGAAGAGACTTCCATTCGAGACCATAATTTCGGGATCTTTGATGAACTGGGTGGATGTAATGGTGTTGGTAGCTGTGCAAAACTGAAAACAAAGACAATAAAGTAAGAGAAGTAGAGCAGTAACACTTGTGCCACTGATGATATCCATAGCTGCTTCAATGCTTCGTGTTGGTGAGGAAATGGACTCCATCTGGTGTGCAATAAATGGGAATGTTGACAATGTTGCATCTCTCAGATTTATCCAACCCTGCCTGTCGAAGTCATAGTCAACTCTCTTTGTCCATACGATTGGATCAATTTGGTCGTCAAAAAAAGGAACCTGTGTATTTTTTTAATGAACCCCATTACATCACATAGATCAATTTGAAAGCTTACATGGAATCTTATTTTATCTGCAACCACCCACCATGGCTGGCAGTCCAAAAAAGGCAGCTTGCGTTCACTCTGGAAACCATCACACATTCACACCTGCACATTAGATGCCTAGGCTTTAAAACAGAAACAATTCAATCCATAGAAGAGTATAAAGTATTAATATTCTAATTTCCAACGAGATTTCTCTGTTCTGCATGTTTTTATTTCAAGGTGTAGAGATTTTGCTTGAGTAATAAAGGATCAAAATCAACAAAACTGATAGTTTCTTGTAACTATAGCTTCATGGGCCGCTTGAAAAGAGGACGAGCAGAGTCTTCCCACAGAAATCATCAAAATATACATTACAAATAAAGATTTAATTTTCTCTAACCTAATTTCTACCGGGCTTGGACGTTTGTAACAGTTACTCGGTTCACTGAACACAAGTTTTGGCTCCTGGAGGACTCTGTATCTATTGTAATCTGCCTCTCACTATATGCAGGTGGCTTTGGGGGAGGAAGATGAGCAATTTCACTACAGAGCATAGAAACGACAATTGAAATGGATGGCCGATCTTTGGCTAATTCTTGCACACATAACAGCATCTCAATATCTCCTCTTGGTAGCATTCTTCTGACATACTCCCATCTATAAATGCTTCCATGTTGTCTTCATTCCACTTCCATGCCTGAAAAATTTAACATGACATAAATCGAAACTTATTAGAGTCCAATATTCGCTGGAAGAGGATGATGAAGCTTTACAGAACTGAGGTGACGATGCAGAAAACACTTACGTATCCTAAAAGGCTCAAAGATTGTTCATCATGACAAAAGCCCGCATTCTTTATCCCCACTTATAATCTCTAATAATAATACTCCAAAGCTGAATACATCGGACTTCTCTGAAAAAACCCCTTCCATTGCATACTAAGGAGATATATAGCCACTGCAGTTTGTCATTGAGACAGAAATAAATACTGGATCCAAGTTAAGGGAACTTGGAGAAAGCAAGGGCTATTTACTATCTTCCAGCAACCCTGACCGTGTTGGCTTTATCCTGATTGCCTTGAAATATCTTGGCCATACCAAAATCTAAAATTTTAGGATTCATGTTTTCATTTAATAAAATGTTGCTTGCCTTAAAGGTCCCGATGAATAATTCTTAATCTAGAATCCCTGTGAGGTAAAGAAGGCCTCTGGCAATCCCTTCAAGAATGCTAAAGTGTCTCCTCCAAGTTAGAGAATCTCGCTTGACAGGATCTAAATGAATAGCATCCAAGACAGAAAACAAAAGGTAAGAGACAATTGATGTGGAGCTATGAAATTTCAGCAACTATAGATAAGAGAAGGGGCAGTAGCATGATCTAATCAAAGAGAAAGGCATCCAAGCTTTTATTTGGCAGGTACGCGTAGACCAACATCTTTTCATCTCCTTCAGTGCAGCAGCCAAGAAGTCTAACAAGGTTTTGGTGTTGGACATTAGAAATCACCATAACCTCATTCAGAAATTCTTCAAGCCCCTGGGCAGATGCTCTTGAAAGCCTTTTCACTGCTATTTCTTGTCTCCTGGCAATTTCCCCTTTAAACAATCATCAAACTAGTAAATACTAGTCCAAACATAATACCCAATAAAGCTCCAGATGAAGAAGCATCACCCTGTACACTGAACCAAAACCACCCTGCCCCAGCTTATTGGCCTCATGAAAATTGTTTGTTGCAGTCACTAGCTTCTCAAAATCGATAAGCAGTTGCTCTTCAAGTTTAACTTGCTTCACATTGTTTCCAAGCATATTGGCATCAGAAAATTTTGAATGTACATTCCCTCTTTCAAAAAGTGACACTTCCAGGATTTTCTCCCTTCTTACACTTGCTGATTGTGAATTCAGCAGTGAGAATGTATGAATAAAAACTACAAATGTATCCCATCCTACTAGACTATGTTAAATGGGAAATATTACCCCTTTGTTTGGTCATCCAACACCTTCATGAGAAATATATGCAGATGATAGTAATTGTTCCTATAATCACTACAACAGAAACAATTACTTTCACATTTCCCTTTTCATCTGTAAATCAAAACAAGAAGTAAATATTGCACTGAAAATTTATCAAAATTTAAACCAGTATCTAAGCAGAGAGAGAAAGAGGTAAAGGAAACAAGACCATTTTACCTAGTTCCGTGTCTGCTACACGAATGTAAAGATCTGCTCCACTACTAGAGAACTTTTGCATATCGATTAATGTTAGAACTCATGAGAGTTTGCCTCTGAAGTTTGAAAAAGTCTTAGTTAGACTTAGTCTTTGTTATTGTTTCATATCAGATTCTTGCTCCATAATTTTCTGTTTTCAGTTAGTAGAAGTAGTGCCAATAAAATCTGAAAGGAGCTGAGATTTTTTTGCAATTTCCGTTTGGTTGTAAGCCTATAAATAGGCATTCTCATTTGTGAAATAGATGTGTGCCTTCCTTCAATTCTTAACTCTCAAATTATTTATTTTTCTCTGCAAGTTCTAGTTTTTTTACAAATTCTGACAATTAAGTCCCGACTCCATGACATACAACCAATGCCATTATTATTGGAATAAGCTATGCAGGAACAATTCTTCAAACACATATCTCTGCATTGATTTTTAAGAGCAGGGAACCATTCTACAAAATCAGGTACTTTCACCATTGTTACCCTAAAAAATCCATCCATTTTTCCCTCTTCAATGCAACCATTTGTTCTCTCACATTGCAATGGAGTCTTCCTCACACACCCACTTGTCCAATTTCCTCTATTCCATTCCTCTATAGACTTTGATTCATACCCTCACAAACAGCTACAAATTAGTGAATTATTTGGATTACAGATTCCAAATACCCCACACTTACCATAAACATCACACTCAGTTTGCTTGCTCTCCCATGTGACCTTCCAATCTTCCTTCTGTCTATATATTTCCTCCATTGTTCCTTTAGGAGTCAAGACATAGTACAATGGAAAAAAAATCATCTGAAGTAGTGAAAGATACAGAAACAGTACCTTCTTCATCATGGTCCACCCGAAATCCATTACCAACATATGAATTCATGTTGGCTACTCCAATAAAGATCTGACCATTCCATGGACCACTGCGATGACATGGATGACTGCCATTCCAAATGAAAGTTTGAGGGATATTTGATGGATCAACTCCTACATAGAAGCTTCTAATGGATGGATCCAAAGCATTTTTCCATGATGTCAGCACTCATTTCTCACCAGTGTACATGTTGGTGCGGAGTTTCATATTTGCCGAAAGTGCATGAGAAGGATGTTGGAAACTCTCCCATATGATCCTTCCACTGCTGTAGCCTTTCAAACAAGGCTTCCAGAATCTAAAAGCCGGGCGGTTGTGTTTAATACAGCATTTGAAACATTTGATGACTAGATAACCTCTTTCTCACCATTCAAAATTTGAAGATTACCATCTTCAGATATCTTCACAATTCTAGAAGTATCATTAAGGGGCTTGTCCCTGTTAGTAACCCATACCACAGAGGATACAGAAGTCTTGCCGTAGCGTTTGGTGGAATTACTGGAGCCAAAGAAACCCAGTTTGAAGAGACTTCCATTAGAGACTATAGTTTCAGAATCTTTGATGAAGTGCGTGGATGTAAGGGTGTCTGCAGCAGAACAGCAAAACTCAAACCAAAAATAATAAACTAGGAGAAATAGAGCTCTTACACTAGTGCCACTGTTGATCCCCATAACTGCTTAAATGCTGTGAAAATGGACTCAGATCTAGAGGTTTTTTTGAGATGTTCCGTGTCTTAATTTCCTCCTCATATCTTTCCACGACAAGTGTAGATGTTTCTTTTCAAACAAAATATCAAAGTCATCATCAACTCTGTTTTTGGAAGTCTTAAACTGGTTTTATAGTCAAAGAAGGTGTCCCAGGACTCTTCCTAAAACAATTGCCAGACACAAACGGCAAGTCATTCTGTCTGCTAGCACGTACTGTCGGCACTCCATAAGAAGAGTCTGCATTGAGTTTAGAAACCATCACACCTCTAGATTAGATGACTAGGTATTAAAAAGAGAGTCAATTCAATCCAAAAATAGTAGGAAGTAATCACATCTTCACAAGACCAATTCTCATGTGTTGTTTCACTAATCCATATCATTTTGAAGAGCTCATTGTTGAAGATCTAGATACATTTTGCTGAATGATAAAGGATCTAATCGGGTTCTTCAGACTGAAGTCACCAAATTGAATATTTATCCAAATAAAAAATAAAAAATTGAACTAATAGTCACCCAATCATATTCTATCGGCCCTGAATGACTGTAATAGTGACTTGGCTTGAAGAACATTTCTTTTGTCTCAGTTGATTAGACTCAGAGAATGGAGGTTGCTTTGGGGGAGGAAGATGTGCAATTTCACTAGAGAGCATAGACAGAACAGTTGAAATGGATGGCCTGTCTTTAGCTGATTCTTGCACACATAACAGTCCCACATGTACGCATCTTGATATCTCCTCTTGGAAGCAGGCTTCTGCCATGGTTTCATCTATTAGTTCTTTGATGTTGTGTTTGCACCAGAGTGTCCATGCCTGAAAATTTTAACACAACATAGTGTAATTTTAGGTTAAATTTGCTGGAAGACAATGATGACACTACATAACTGAGGTGATGATATCTATTATACACTTACATATACCAAAAGGCTCAAATACTGCTCATCATATTGATGACCATTGTTCTTTCTCCCACTTACAATCTCTCCAAACAAATACCCCTAAGCTGAATACATACAGAGATTTTCTAAAAAATCGTCCTTCCAGCAACTCAGCGGGACATATAGCCCTAACATTAAATCATCTGAGCATAAATTATTGGATAATCAAATAGATAAGTTAAGGAAACTGTGAGAAGGCAATGACCACTTACTACGTTCCCACGACCCTCATTGTATTGGCTTGATCTTGATTGCTTCCAAATATCCTTGCCATACCAAAGTCTGAAATCTTAGCATTCAGATCTTCATCCAACAAAATGTTACTTGCCTTTAGGTCTCGATGAATGATTCTTAATCTAGAATCTCTGTGAAGGTAAAGGAGACCTCTTCCAATCCCTTCGATAATGCTGAAGCGTTTTCTCCAATCCAAAAACTCTCGCTTGAGAGGATCTGAATGATGGGCATAGAAAAAGAAAACGGAAACATAAGTCTCAATTGATAATATGGACAAAATACTGCTGCTGTGCTGCATTGAATCTATAGTGATGCAGAGCTATGAAATTGGAACAGCTACATATAACATTAGGGACAATAACATGATCTAACCAAAGAGAAAGGCATCCAAGCTTTTGTTTGGCATGTACTCATAGATCAACAACTTTTCATCTCCTTCAATGCAGCAGCCAAGAAGTCTAACAAGATTCCGGTGTTGGATTTTAGAAATCACCATCAC
>JBAPGN010000677.1:0-25133 GCA_037355405.1 Vitis amurensis | reverse complement strand
TCCGAGGTTTCAACGATCACCGCCCCAACATGAAATGCTAACGACTTAGTCAACTAGTCGAACTCCCAATGGCTAGTTTGGACATTTTCTTCTATAAAAAGGTTTCAATCTTTATTGTTGCATGAATTAATCTCATAAAACCTTCTTGAATATATGATCTGAGATGATGTTTTTTAGGCACCATTGTTCTTAAAAAACTGCATATCATTTAAGATCTAGTTGCATCTATTCCAATCTAATTTTCTTATCATTTTAGTTTAAAGTTTTGATTAAGATTTTATAAATCATTTGTAAATATTTTGAGAAGAAAAGTCTTAAGGTAGTATCACTAAGAGATTCTCAGTGTGGAGTATCATTTGAGGGGTTGTTCAATAGTGAATATTCTGAAAGTAAAGGTGCTTGGATCCAAGCCAAGAGTGGATTAGAACCATAATCCAATTGTATTGCTTGAAGGATTTATTTGGAACCCTTGAATTAATGGAACCTTAAGCTTGAGATTAAAGTTAGAGGAGAGTGGATGTAGGCCGGGTTGCGCCAAACCACTATAAAATTTTATGTTTGCATTCTCTCTTCCCTACTTTTTTTACTTTATATGCAAATATTTTTATATTATTTTATTATATATTTATATATAATTGTCTCTTACACTCATACAATTTAAATTTGTAAAAAGAGACCATCACCACCCTATTCACCCCATTTTAAGGCGATTACCTTAGATTGGATTATCCTAATTTTTTAACAGTTTTTTTTTTCTTAAACATGTTTTCTGTGTTTTTTTGTTATAGATAACAAAAAATTATTCTAAAAAACAATACCCAAACAAAGTTTTAACCTTTATCAAAATAATTTTCAACTAATGTATCTCAGCCACTTGGACATCCATGCAACTTGAGATTTTTGGTGTTTTTTTTTTTTTTCTGTCACAAAATTGTATAACTACTATACGGTTTTGAATTTTTAGAAATATAAAACCCTAATCTGTTATTAGTGCTTTAAATTTAATCTTAACAATTTTAAGTCCTTTTGTGACTATTTAAAAAAAAAATTAAAATCATAATTACCAAATATGATGATTTTTTTTATGATATGGATAATACGTGGGGACAAAATGCACTAGTTTAAAATTATTTTGAAAATGAAATTACTTTATAAAATTTATTTTAAAGAAATTATTTTTACTAGTATACAATATTTTTTTAATAAATAAATTTAAAATAGATTGTTTTAAATTTTGAATTCCTAAATAAATTTGATAATTGAAAATGGCTGAAGTATTTCAAATAATGTTCAAACGGAAGTTTCAAAAACGTCAGCCCTAAAGATATTTTAAATTGCGATTCAGATATTTGGTGTGGAATTAGGAAGGGGTTCAAACTTCAACGGTGAAAAAAATTTAAAACATATTTTTTTGATTTTATAATTTGGAAAAAATGAGGGGGAGGCACATGGGAGCAAGCTGGCAGCACCACTTCCGCCACAAACGGCAATCATATCATGGCTCTTTCGAACGCCAATGAGAAGGGACGCTGGACGAGGCCTCCACGCCCACGTCCACCAACGCCGTACCCAACAGGGTCCTTCCAAATCTCCATCACCTCTCTCTCTACATTTCTAATATTGGCCATTCCCTTTTAACCCTACATTATTGGTTTAGCTTCGCAGGTACTAGAATCTGAGGCCGTAGGGAGACAATACAAGAAAAGAGGAAGGAAATCGAGAGAGGAAGGAAGAGGGAGGACTGGGGATGGGAGGGGAAGAGAGAGAGGAGGGAGTGATGGCAAACGACTTCTTCTGGTCGTACACAGACGAGCCTCACGCCTCCCGACGCCGTCAGATACTCTCTCAGTACCCTCAAATCAAAGACCTCTTCGGCCCTGACCCTTTCGCTTTCCTCAAGGTTTTTTTTTTTTTTTTCTTTTTCTTTTTCTTTTTTTTTCTTTCAGATCTGGCTAAATGTGGTTCAATCCATCGTTCTCGTTCTTGAAAAAGTGCTTTTTATGTTTGTTGCATCGGCCTTGGTGGAGTTGTATTCAGAGATTGGTTTATTTGTGTCGTTCTTTCTTTATATCCACTCTTTCGGATCTGCAAATGCTGGTTTATATGATACGATTTATCACTGGATGATGCAGAAATAAGCTGCGATAGGATTTCGACTCCGCATTGCTGTTTTGTTTTTGCTAATTGTGTGTTGGCGGAAAGTGATTCCTGTGTATCTGATCCCAATTTCTTGTGATTTAAGCTTTTGTCATTGTTGTTCTAATTTTTTAATCTTTATCGTGTTTCATGCTTGCACCTCCTCCCCTCCTCTCGTTTCAGCATTGCGATGTATGAAGTTTGAACTTACATCTTCCAAATCCGACTTTTCCCCCCCTTTTTGTTATCGTTAGAATCCAGCTGTTCCTTTATGGATTCAATTACACATTGATTATTTTGACTGGAAGAGGTGGTGTTTTGAAGTAATTAATATGTCTAGAAATTCTAGATAAATTTAGAGAGAATTTCAGTTTCACAAATTCTGAAGGTTTTAGAAAGTTCTCGGAAAAAAAAAATACAAATGCCTAGTTTTCTTGAATAAAGACTTCAATTGAGAGTTCAGTAGTTTTGTCACTGTATTTCCCTGTTTGGAACTCTAGAAAATATGTTTGTTATGCAGATGTCTGACTGGTTTTGTGACTGGCTTATTGTTTAATTGCTATTACAATGAATATTCTGCAATTAAGATGCCTTTGGTTCATACTATTGAAATTGTGGGCTTGCAGGTTGCTGGGGTGGTTTTGCTTCAGCTGGGGACTGCTACTGTCCTCCATGATGCAGGCTGGCTGAAGATATTGACAGTGGCATACTTCTTTGGCTCGTTTCTAAATCATAACCTCTTCTTAGCCATTCATGAGCTGAGTCACAACCTTGCCTTCTCTACTCCAGTCTACAACCGCTGGCTCGGGATTTTTGCTAATCTCCCAATTGGTGTGCCCATGTCTGTCACCTTCCAAAAGTACCACCTTGAGCACCATCGTTATCAGGGAGTGGATGGCATGGACATGGACGTCCCCAGCCAAATTGAAGCCCTGCTCGTGAGAAATGCCCTAACAAAATCAATCTGGGTCACCTTCCAACTCTTCTTCTATGCTCTCCGGCCTCTATTTCTCAATCCGAAGCCCCCTGGTGTATGGGAGTTCTTCAATTTGATTGTCCAGTTGGCCCTTGATGCTGCCATGGTCTATTTCTGGGGTTGGAAGTCATTTGCTTATTTGATCCTTTCCACCTTCGTTGGGGGCGGGATGCACCCAATGGCGGGTCATTTCATCTCTGAACATTATGTCTTCAACCCTGAACAAGAGACATACTCTTACTATGGCCCCCTAAATCTTCTCACATGGAGTGTGGGATACCACAATGAGCACCATGACTTCCCCAGGATCCCAGGGAACAAGCTCTATAGGGTGAAGGAGATTGCACCAGAATACTACGAGGATTTAGAGTCATATAAATCCTGGAGCCAGGTCATCTACATGTACATTATGGACTGCACAATTGGACCCTTCAGCCGGATGAAGAGAAAGCCATCAACAACTTCCAAGAAAACGGAATAGCTCTTCTCCCTTTGTTTTTTCCTCCCTTTCAGATTTTCCCTTCTTTCTTGGTTGGTTTGCATATTTGATTGTAAAATTCTTGAGAAGATCATTAAATATTATTTTTGTCTGTAAAATTGGGAAGGGATCAGTATTGACTCTCTATCCATTGTTTGTTTAATTTTTTTTTCCTAAAATAGTCTCATCATCTTGACTATATCCCAAGTAATTTCCATTAATATTTAAAAATTAGATTATTTTTAGTTACAATTTAATTGATTAAATAATATTTCCATATTTAATTAATTCAAATAATATTTCTCTCTTTTCAAGGTTGTCTCTTTAAAAATATTATCTTAATTTAATTAAAGCATTTTTAATGAAAGAAAAAAAAGTTGATTTATATTCTATCATTATTTTATTTAATTAATTTAGATAATATTTCTAAGATAATCTAAAAATTGATTTATATTCCACTTTATGACAATGATGTCTTTTGAAAGAAGTCTCTAAATATATGTAGTGAGTTCCTCTTAACCAAGTCGTTTCAGTTAATTTCGACATCTTGTTTTGACGATGATGTTGTGAGTGCCCTGCAAATCCAGTGGGTGATAAGAGTAGAGAGTAAAAAAAACAAACCCAGACAATTATGAAATTTTTAGTGTCTGATATTTGTTCTACAACAAAAAGTCCTTAAACCATTTATGTAATCTTTACACCATTTCCACTTCAACCACAATGAAACCCATGCACACTACCACTTCAACATTGAAGTCTCACTAAGGAAAGCTGATGCCACCACTGCCAAACTGATTAGTCCCATGTTTTTTCCTTCTTGTTTCTTCGACATTTGATGCAAAATCTCCTCACTTTTTCATCTGAGAAAGGGAAAAATACATGTTGAATGAGAAATCATAAGCTCCCTCAGAAACCTCAGGCAGTAAAATATGGCTGTGAATAACTGATTACACTTATCATGACCCACGGTCCAGGCATCATTAGCAACATAAGGAAGTGGCTGAACAGGCCGGTTCAATAGGGGGTTCCTGGCTGTTGTGTAGTCATCATCACTGTCATAGTTGGATGCTTGTCTTCGCTCAGTAGTTCTTAGCACCATGGCCAGTAAGATGGAAATGCCCTGCAGATGGAGGACAACAGGGTCATAAGCAGTAGCAAATTCAAGGTTTGGAATGGTTTGAATCCTCATTACAACATCTTATTTTGACTGTTGATTGTGTTATCATCAAAAGTTTCATTTCAGTTCTTGATTGATATTTCATTCAATCCGGGTATTGGGACATTGGACATAGAGGTAGGTACCTGTGCTAAAACAATCAGCAAGCCTATCCATTGGAACATCTCAATATTTGAGTTCACAAAATCTTTGAAGTCATCAAACCTCCCTGTTGGATCCTCGGGTAAGTCCTGATAGAGCACAATAACAGTTCATGACAAGCAACACAAGTCGTTTGGCAAGGAAGAAAAAGAGAATCTCTCTATATATATACCTTCTCCCAATCTGAATTTAGGAATATATCTGCTGCAAGCGCTGTTTCCAGCAGGAGAAGCGAAACGAGAATCACCATATACTGTGCTGATTTAAGGTATCGAATAAATTCAAAATATGAACAAGAAGGTGAGGACATATGCATATGCATTTGTGTTCATAGTGATAGATCTATGATTTGATTAGGAATTGGACTGACCCCGGTGACAGTTGAGGTTAGAGTGTGGATTTTTCACATGGCAATAAGAGCAGTTTGCCCCATGAAGGACCGTTCATACAGGCTCATAAAACATCAAAAGAAATGAGCAGATGCTTGATAAAAAGGATACACAAGAGAGGCAATGACCATTTACAGTGTCTGCAGCAATGTGACCTATGGATGTTATCACACAAAAACTGATGCCAGTGATGATAGAAGCCCATATAAACCTGTATTTGACAAGGAAAAATGTCAAAAATGAACTAATCAGCAATTATCTAAAGAACAAAGTAGAGAGCTAAAGTAATCTTTTCCTAAAAGCTTAAGTTTATATCATGCTTCCTTAACACCCTCGACCTCCTGCCAAATGGGGAAACAAATATGTAAATTATGGTGTCTTTCGAACCACGACGTCCTGTCAAACCAAGCTCTGATATCATATTGAGTTACCAATTTTCCTAAAAGCTACTTTGTAGGATTTGGATTGAAAGTCTTGGATCTTTTCTTTGTGCAGACTGGATGTAACATTACAAGGTCAGGGCTGATTTCAACTCAGGTGAGAACCAAATACAGATACACAAAAACAACTGAACCACAGCCTAAATGAAAATGAGGAACTTCTACTACTACAAGTACTAGCTTCCTTCAATATTTTCTCAATGATTTGGGAAATGGGAAATGGGAAATGGGAAATAACAGAAACAGAACTTACCATGGAAAATGGGGTGGTTCAAAACTATCAGAGGAGGACCCCTGCATGTCCCTCTGCCAAACTCTCATCATCCACAAGCCATACAGAATTATGGTCACTCCAACCATTCCCATAACCAAATTCACCAATTTCAACATGGATTGCAGGAAACTCTTTACGAGTCTTGCCATCTTCACCTCTCTGCCAAGCCCTTTGAGAAGCCCAAGATATTCTCCAACTCTAAGCCACTTAGCTGAGAGAAGCTACCTCTACCGGATTCAGCAATAATTTCTATTTTATTATTTCATTCTCTATCAAAAATGATAGGCACCCTCACCTCAGTCTTATCAATTTTAACAGGTCTTACATTTTTTTTTTCCTTTTCCATTTTTTTAAAGATTTATTTGGGAATTAAATAGAATATTGTTAATATTCTTGTAATTTTGAAAATTTTAATTTTAATTATAAAAATAAAAAATTCAATGCCAAAATATGGCATGGGGAGAAAATGATTTGGCAAAAGAAACATTAGGAAATTTCCAAGAAAGTGTCTGTCTCTGTTTCTATGGATTGGAGTGGCACACTTTTTCATGCTGGCCAATACTAGTTTCACACGTCACCATACTTGTCGTTACGTGGACCTAAATGTAACGGCCAAAAGGATATGGACTTCACTTAGGGGCCCATGCAACAGCTTGATCACGCAGGAACATCGAGTCTGGAGTTGAATAACTGCCGTTAACTGCCGTTACGAATTCTAGCAAAGATGTCAGTGTGAATGAATTATTATAACTGGGAATTAGTCATTAAAATCATCAGATGCTGTGGTGTAGTGGTTATCACGTTAGTCTTACACACTAAAGGTCCCCAGTTCGATCCTGGGCAGCATCATTTTGTTTCCCTTCTTTTTTCCTGGTTCGGTTTTTCTTGTTTTGGTTGCTCCCGGACAGGGACAGACAGTAATAGTTGAAATTGAGAATATATTAATCTAAGTATACTTTAATATTTAAAAATTAAAAAACTAAATATTAGTTTGGATATATTTTTTATTTTCTACTAATAATAACTTCTATCTAAGATTCAACCACTCTTAAAACCTTGTATAAAAAAGCTAATATATTTAAAAACTGTTTTAAAAAATAAAATATTAAAATGATTTATTATATGAAACTTTAAAATTTTTAAAAGTGATTTTTAAATATGTATGATGAATTTAAACTATTTGTATATTATGTCATATTGCTATATAGAAGTTTCTTATCTTTAAAGCAAACCAAAACTAAATGTAAAATTATGAAACTAAAAAAATTAACGAGATTGTAGTCTACATGGGGAATTTAGAATATGTTTGACATTGATTGGACGAAGCATTTTTAATCTTTTAAATATTTGAAAGATAAAATTTTTTAATGTTAGAAAGGTTTCAAATACATTTTTCGGATTTTGGGAAGTATTTTTAACATTTCTATTGCTTGAAAATTTTTATCTTTCAAATATTAGAAATATTAGAAATATTTTCAAAAATCATTACCTAACTTATTCTTACTCCCGCAACCAGGATTTCCCCTTATCACCCATCTAGTCTAAAACAAGGAATGAGATGATTACAAAGAATAAATGATTTCCCCTCCTCACCCATCTAGTCTAAATCAAGGAATGAGACGAGTAAAGAGAATAAATTTATAAGCAAGGATCCGATAGTTTACATCCCTAGTTTGCACACACAGTGAGGGTGGATGATGAACCTTCACTGGACTGAAGCAAAATTGGAGATCCAAAAAACACTACATATGAATACCAACAGAAAACCAAAATTGTAACAACAAAAAACTCCACTGGACTGAAGCAGTGGGATTCATATCCAGTTACAAATTACCATGATCTGTTTAGTGTTACAAGTATAGGATGATGAACCTTTCCCTTTCTTGTTCTCCTTCTCCTTGTTGTAACAATATAATACATTTGTTATCTCACAATGTCGAATTACTGTTTCCATCTTTATTTGCAGTGCCTCAACTATTCCATCTCAGTACAGAATAAACCCCTCCAGCAGCTACATTCAACATTATCAGGAGATTGGATCTTTGAATACCCTTTGATTGGATTGGATGCTCTGTACACAATGACAGCTCCACCAAGAAAATTTGAGATATTGGTAGCGGAAAAATGGAAAGACACCAAGAAGGTTTTATTTTCCCAGTAGATGTAGCTTCACTTCATTTTCCAGTTGTCAGAGAGAAAATCTTCTGGATGTATCCAGCTACTACTTTGGGCGGCGAAGATACTCACGCATATGCAAATGTATCTCTGCCTTCACTACCAGACGCATCTTTTTTGAATCCTCCCATAACAGCCCACCGTATTCCCTTGCAAAATCACAAGCTGCATCAAAGACATCCTGCAGTATAGAAGAAACAGATTTTGGGATTAACTTATAAAAATATGAAAATACAAAAGAATGTTATTCTAATTAAGAAGTTAGTTGTTACCCTAGAAGGGAATTCATCATAGAGATGTGAAGGCATCGTCTCAACCCTGTTCAAATCTGTCTCCCACAGCCTAATCTGTGACATATTAGTGAATTCTGAACATTAGAAAATGGAAAATAAGATGTCAATCTCTTTGTATTCAACATCCCTTACAAATAGGAGGTTTGCAGTTTCAAGGACTTGCTGATTTGCAAAGCAAACTAGCATTTGCATTGGATGTGAACAAAAATATCAAAAGTGATTGGAATCAAAGCTAGGAGCAACAGAAATTTGAGTCCATTACAAATATTTGAACAGAGAGAAGAATGGGAAACCTGATCTGTGACATTTTCAGGGACAGCTGGTGTTCTTTCTGCAACACGGGGATGTGCATTTTGCTGAAGAAAAGAAATTATCTGCCAATGCAAAGGGTCAGGATTTAAAAGAAGTGACATTGTTTCCAAGGAGATGACAAATTATCAAAAGTAGCAAGTTTAAAAGACAAAGTATGCAATAAAAAGATTTTTTTAGTAATTAGTTTGAGTATCTAATTTATTTTCTACATATCCATGCAGATGGCAACCTCAGGATCCTCTGCCACTGTTCTTGAAAAAGAATCACATTTGGAATATTAATCAAAAGTTCCCATGAAATCGCCATGTACAATAGCACTGTATCTAGGATAAGCTTGTAAACGAGAGAAAAAACCCTATGCCATCTTTACTCCTCTGACCCCATCAAAAGTAACACACAATGCATACATGCATAAATGCATATGTGCGCCTCCAAACACTTTAGGTTAGAGCAACTCATTTAATCAAAACAGAAGTTTGCATAAATGTTTATCTCCTTTCAGAACCATACACAAGTGATTGTAACCTATTCAGCTCCCTTTATCGATGGGATAGAATGAAAAATATTGATTGATTTTAACCTTCCCAAGCCATATTAGATGATTTAAAAAGCTTGCCAGTTGAGCATATAAAAAGATCTATAGACATTAACTGAAGCATGCTAGAGTGCAAGTACTCCTGAGGGTAGTGAAATCAGTATTACTTTTGGGGGAAAAAGTGAAGTGTTAAAAAATGAAATATAAAGGTTCTCTCCTTTTCATTGAATAACAAGTTAGCCTATAACTCTCTTCCATGACAGAAGCATAGGTGGCATAATTTATTGAACACGAAGAACAGGTGAAATATGGGCCAGTCTCAGTTCAACCTGTGAATAGGTGCCTTGTTCAAGCAAAGTCAATCTCTCATAACCAGAATACTAGAATGAAGGTAAACAGGCATTAATTGGAAGCTGCAATGTTTTTAAGTTTTGAAGTCAATTTGATCCCAGCCAAAAGATTCTATTAGATTGAAATATGATATTTAGGCAACAAATATAATGCTTTAAAAGACTCACCTGCTCTGCCGTAATGCCATTTTCAAAAGCATTATACAAGCTTTCTTTGGTTATTGCACCAACTATAAGATTTGGAAGTTGATACTCTACCCTGCATTTTTTGGCACAAACTTATATACTTCAGAAATCAAGAACAACAATCAAGTAGGTAACACAAGCAAGGAATTTTTTAAGCCAAGCAGCTAATAGTAAAAATGACAAGGTAACCATGGCAAGGAGTGGCAACATTAGATACAGAACTGAAAAACCAAAAAATAATTTTTCCTTTTTTGATAAAAAGGAAAACTAAAATGAATCATATAGTTATGGGGGGAAAAGGAACATCTATATCAGGCACTAAATTAAGATAGTTTTGTCTTTTCCCAAATTACATTATCTTGTATCTAAGTGCCTCTAACAGTGTACATGGCTCCAATAAATGTCAAAGTTAGGCAATAATAACCAAGGGAAAAGGTTCTCAAACATTCGTACATTATTAGAGAAACATCAAGTAGGGTTCCTTTCTGTGCTTTAGTAAGGTTTGCACCATGATTAAAAGGAATAAAATCAAGTTCAAGAGAAACACTCATGGATTCTTCTATGTTCTCATTAACAAGCAGTGTATTATCCACAGTCACACTTACCTCCTGAGCAAAGAAAAACAGGAATAACAAATACATAAAAGACTATCAAACAACATGCTGGCATACCTTGAGAACAGGCGTAAAATCTCACAATGCAACTTAGATGATGAATAAGCATACAACCTAAAGTTTGTTTCCACAACCACAAATCCCTGAAGTGAGAACATAATTAGAAGATGTCATCAATAATGTATCTAATATTTTTTTGTTAAAGAAAAAAATGAAAAAGTATTTATAGGTACAAGCTGAACAAAGGAAGAAGCACATTATATTTCAGTTGTGGCTGTTGATTCAGAGTAACATATCCTGTCCAATGTTAGGATATATTAGGATAGGACTAACGATTCATAATAGGTTAGCAGACCAAATGGTTATGCAATATAACGATTTTACAAAACATGTGCTGTGCTGGAATGCACTAAAGAATTTATCTTGTGCACTACCTGTTTCCGCGATGATGTATCTGATAAGCTCATTGACAGATTGGTAGCTAATTTAGTAGGAATAAACCAACTCTCTTTTCTGCCCTGAACAAACACAAATATATCAAAACTATAGCAAAACAATACCTAGTTTTTCTTCTTCTTCCTTTTCCTTTTGCACATTAAAGGACAATGATTTACACATTCTATAATAATAAAATGGAGGCTAGTATTCACCTGCTGAAGTTTGACCAAACCCAAGTCTACCAGGTCCTTGATTGCATTTCTCTGGAACTCAGTCAATGTGTTTATATTATATGCCTACAAATGAAGTAACAAACAGTTTAATGCCCACATGAGATGTGGTATCATTATAGAAAAAGTCATTGCAAGAAGATTGTAAAATCCTACAGAGAGGAAGTTCATAAAAGTATCACCAAGGGAAATGGCACCCTAAAGAATAAAATTTTTGAAGGATAAAAGAATTCCTCACATTATCCATTTAGAATATCAAAAGAAATGTTCAACTTTCAGAAGGCAAAGGATTGTCAGCCAAACAAGGATCTCAACATTTCACAGACAACCATATATGGAATAGAAGAATTGAATAATGCAGCTTGCTTGGGAAACAGTTAGAAATAAAAAAATGTATTTAATACCTCTCCTGTAACATGAAAACTGAGCTCTAGCAGAAATGAAATCAAATCTGCTGGGTCCACACCCCGCTCCTGCACCAAATTCAGAAGGTCCAGATATAGGAAATATTACATAGAGCCACTAAAGTGCAAAATTCTACCAAGTTAGATTAAAAAAAAAAAGAAGCAACAGAAGACAAGAAATTAATGTTTCAGACAAATTGTTAAAAGTATCATTGTATTTCTATCCCCAGTATCAGTATTGTTGAGTGCATGAGATATATTGTGAGTCCAAATTCTACAAGCTTAAGCTTTTAGAAAAATTGGTGGTTCAACATGGTATCAAAACCTCATTTGGTAGGGGGTCATGTATTCAAACCCCACTACCGTATATTTATATACCAAATTTATTAAGCCTAAAAGAAGTTGATTGTGGTTGTTTGCCTACAAGTCTGTGTCTCTTGACGTGCGGGTATGAGATCACACATGAGGGAGGGTGTTAGAGTCCATGATATACAATGCTATACAATGCAGGTTTGTCTAACATGGTATCAGAGCCTCATTTGGTGGGAGGTCAATAACGTACATTTATATTCCTAACTTATTAAGCCCAAAAGAGACTGATTGTGGTTGTTTATCTACGGGCTTGTGTGTCTCTCCATGTGTAGGTACGGGGGTTGCACATAATGGAGGGTGTTAGAGGCTCAAATCTTACAAGTTTAAGTTTTTAAGAAAATTGGTGGTTCAACAAATATGATATATTTTTCAATAGTTATTTTCAAGAAAAATGCTATCGGTTCTTTGGATCAAATTGAGAAATCATAAGATATTTTGAATACTAAGAAGGAATTATGATTGCAATAAATAAAACTTCAAAGGTGTTAAACAGTATAAACATCAAATCTTATAAAATAAAAGACTAATAAAAAAATCAGACAAGATCCAATTATTTAAAAAATCAGAACTATTTCTCTCTTGATTCTTGGAAAAATATCTAGAGATTTTCAAATGGCAGAACATATTGTTGGGATGCAGCCCAACATGCTAAAAGTTCCTAAGGTGCCAAATGAATTCCAAGTCAGTTCCAGAAAAAAATATATATCTCATTTGAAGAGTCATCCTTTCATTTTGTATGGAACTTTCAGGTTGCAATTGTCATCAAAATTAGTAGCTAAGCATTACTTATATGTTTGGAGCATAGTGTTGAAGCTTCCAATTAGCAAGTCTCACAAGAATTTGGTAGCATGGTCTTGAAATAAAGCAACTTTCATGCTGTTACTTTTGTGTCTCTTGTGATTTTAACTTCCTAGATATATTATCAACAAAATCCCAACAAGGCATTTACAGTTACTGAAATTATTTGCATTTGAGATTTCTTCTCCACAGCCCTTCTTTTGGGTTTGAGACCATCAATTTCCTTCTTGTTCTTCAGCAGTGGGGGCCCAATTTCTGACCACCAATCTTCTCCACTAAAACAGTAACAAGGGCACACAGATTCCCGTACCTTTGAAAATAGGATTCCACTCAAAGATACATATATAGGCCGGATTTACCAGTTGACCAGTATATATATATATAATATATAGAGAGAGAGAGAGAGAGAGAGAGAAAGAGAGAGAATACCTCAGAATTAGAGATATATTCCCTCATGATGTACCAAAGTTGTGCATTTGTATCCATAAGCTGTAAAACAGGTCAGAATCATTTCTAGCAACAAACATTTTAAGAGTAATATGGCTCTGCAGGTCAACTTAACAGGCAGGTCATCCTTGCTCGGCTTACCTGGTGCATGGACCTTGGGGAAGAGGTCATGTGCCATGGTTTTCTAAACTAGGGTAGTATGTTTCTGAAAAAGGCCTATTGCGCCACCATTTTTGTCACCTATTGATGTGGCATATGATTTTGATGATAGAAAAAATTGATAAGACTAAAATAAAAATATAATGTAATATTATAATCTTACAGAGATCACCTTTTTCTACCACTAATCATATCAATAGGTGGTAAAAGTGGCAGCAAGTATAGCACCTTACTTGAATTTTTATGTTATTGAAAGAAAACATATAAGAAATAAATCAGATGATCATGTAATGCATACCAAGAACTGGAAACCACTCTCAGTTAACCGTGGAGCTTCTTTTTCTCTGTGTAAAAGGTACATGCACACATAATGTAATACAAGATGAGATACCAAATCACCACTTTCCAAGTACACAACAAAAATTCAAGTTCAAAAGTGGTGGCAAAAAAGTAAGGAAGGACCTTTGAGTCAGAAGACCACGCTGGAAAACTTTCATCATAGAAGAGCTGAAATTCGTGAGTTTTTCAGTTTGAGTGGAGCTTATAAGTTGCAGCAAGAAACACTGGGGAAACACATTTGCAAGTCAAAGAAAGGAGTAGCCCAAAATATCATGAGATTGCATTTTATGACCAGTTGCAGGAAGCAGTTAAGCTTCATAACACATCGAGCACCAGATTCAGTAGGAAAATATCACCACTATCCTTAAGCACACTTGCACAGAGAGAATAAAAACAAATAGATGTAGTTCACACCTCCCATTGTCCAAGGGCATAGGCTTCTAGATCATCCAAGCTTGGGAGCCTCACAGTGATATTTGAAGGCATTGGTTCCCTTGGTAAAACCCCGCTGCAAGTTTCCAATCAAAGGCCATTTCAGAACTCTATTTTAGAAAAATACTGTGTCTCAAGGTAAAAACATCTGGAACATCATAATGCTGACTTTTATCTATCAAAAATAGATGAATAAATAAGTTATCCATCATAAATCGATATGAAAAACTATTTTTTCCTTTTTTTTCCATGTACATATGATGGTTCAAATATATACAAGGAAAAAACAAATGGTCTACATGTAAGAAATTTTCATTTGCTTTCACTCAAAAGTTTGCAGGTAAGAGATCAGGTGCAACTAATCACTGCCAAAAATAAAAGCCAGATATATGAATCTAAAACTTACCCATATATTAAATGCTTTTGAAGATTTGTCTGAAACGTTGGATTTAATCTATAAGAGGTTTCCTTTTTCCTGCCAACATGATAAGAACTTCAGAAATACTGCAAGCAGTGCTGAGTTGGACACAAAAATTTATCCAGTAGTGACAAAAGACAATGATTAAATAAGCAACAACTTTGGAGATACTTAAAATTTTCGAGCTTCCATACAAGGTTCAAAACTTCAAGTACACTTTGATGAGAAAGCAATAAAAGAAAAAAGTAACTGAAATGATGAAAATGCTTGATGTTATAGCCCTCATATAAGTTCCAAAACTTTGTGGCTAACGTGTTAATACATACTGAATTCCCAAACCATAACAATGTTCTTCTTCTTCTTTTTCCATTTTTTTTAGTTATTGTTGACTCAAATCTTCAGGTGGAATTAAATTTCCTTTAGTGAATTTCTAATACTACCATATAGTCTACAAACCCAAATGAGAAATTGTCCAAAGAAAAAGACTCAAACATCTTAGCATGCACAAAACCTTTCTTCTCTTTTTCTCCAAATCCAGATCAAACAGAGTATTTAAAACCAATTGGCAAAAACCCCAAGTACTTAACAAAAGGCATGTTACCTGTCCGAAGTTTCAGTAAATACTCTTAACTGGATCAATCGATCAATGGCTACTCTATGCTTAGAAAACCCATCTGCCAGCACCCACTCCTCCATTGCCTTGGCTGTTACCGGAACATCAATGTATAACATTTGTAATATATACTTCTTGGCTAGAGGTGGCAAAGACCTAAGCACAAAGAACAACATACAATATCAATTTTTATCAAAATTCCACCACTTAAACACCCACATTGAGCACATATTAACCAGATATTCAGCAGGACATCTCAGAAATGCGAATGTTTTCAGCTATAACTGCCCAATTCACAATATTGTAGTTTAAGAGTAGCTTCAGTTCAAATCTTAAAAATGAAAATAATTATAAAAAAAAAAAAACCTTAAAATACATCAATATCATCAAAATCTTAAATCGTAGCATTTCATAAAAAGGTGCAGTGCCTCAATTTAGACTGAGAGCTCAGCAGAATGATGATAATTCTAGGGATCACCCCCAACTGCTGTGAAATTATTAATTTAAAATCTACAAATCAAAATAAAAAATAAAACTTCAACCCACGAATTTTATTTTTTATTTTTTTCCTGAAATTTTGATAAGGGAAACAAGCATCATGGATTCATACAAATGAAATTAAGGAATAAAAAACAAGAGTTAAAGAGAGAACCTGAGAATGGCTTCGCAAATGAAAGTATTGTGGTAGAGGGCGTCGAGCTTCATGGCAGGCAAAGATGCCACCATGTCCATAAAATTCTTGGCGATTATTTTCACCTGCGGCATTCTCTGTAATTCTTTCCTTTTTCACCTTCTCAATCTCCAATTAATATAATCTCGTTTATAATCTCAATCTCGCCTTCAACTTTCTTTCCCACTGTCTAGTGTCTTCGTTCTTTTATGGGTTTTGAAGAGTAGGGTTCCTAAGGAAAGGCGATGGTTGTGATCATCAACTGCATTTTCGACCGTTGATCAAATCTTGGATAGGCCCCACAGTTGAATTAGGGACGAAATGTGGGTTATTTTCTCCTAAGATACCTCAAAATGAATAATTATTTAGGGATTTTTTTCTTCAAATTATTTGGAAATGTTTTTTTGTAAAATAAATACAGAAGTATAATGCTTTTGAATTTTTGTTATTTGTTCTACTTTTAGACTCCTTATAAAAAATTTATATTAAATTTATTTTTTTAAAATTATTTTTCATAAAATGATTTTTTAAAAATTATTTTACACATTCCAAAACCTATTGGTTTAGGTTCCATGCTGTTACAAAATGAATGCCCATTCATGATTTTAAAAGAAAGATTTTGATATTATAAAAAATTATTGTATGTAAGAGATTTGTGACGCGAATTTTAAAAGGTTCTACAAAAAATAATCCTGCCTTTGGGAAAAGTCATGTTTTCTTACCACCTTCTGATATGAATATGAAAAGGAAAAGAGAAAAGAAAAATCAATTCTTTTTTCTTTCTTCTGGTCACCATGTCTTCGCGTGGATCACAGGTTTTTCTCAAAAAACATGAAGTGGATATGTTTTTTGACGCTTTTTATTTTTTCTCCAGATACAAAAGGGCATCAAGATCAAAAAATTTCGTGTCATGAAGTCATTCAGGTAGGGTCATGCCAGGAGAAGTTTAGCGTCAGTACTCATTGTGTAATGATTTTGCAGTATGTTAAAAGGCTAAGAAGCGAGAAGCATTTTTCATGCTTAGACAGAGATGCAAGATTGCTTCCTTGGAAACATTTCCGAGGACTGCTATCATCACCAGGCAGGAGCGGTCAACACCCAACACAACCACAGAAAAAGATCATATATACAAAATTTCCTAAAAAAATTCCCATAACCACCGAAGAAGAACAATTAGTCCCTGTATGGTTTTAGGTATCTTGTAAAGGATTTTTAGACCGATTCTTTTGCACCATCATATTCTTTATGGAGCAAAAAATTGGGGGTCAGTAATCCAGAAAACTGACCAGAGGAAGCTCCAGAAAAATGACCAAGGTATAGTCTCAAAACTCCAGAAAACTGGATATTAGGTCACATCTCAGGCCAGAGGAAGCTCGGAAGACGCAAGAGGTGGACATAAGAACAAAATCTTCTGCCAACAAAAAAAATGGCCTACAACTGAACTGATCCTAAGCAGCATGTATGTTGCAGCATTTCGTCTGCCTGCAAAATGTTTTAGCAGACAACTACTCTCACTATGCAGATTTTTGATATACAAGCCTTGTTGCCTAGAATACTCTCGCTATGCAGATGTGCAAGGTACATCTTCGGTTGTTGCACAGGGTCCGTCAGTTGGTGTTGGCATTGGCATTGGTGTCGACGGTGGTGGTTCTTGAACAGTGAGAGGCTCAGGTAACCTCTTTGACCGAACTTTAGCAACTTCCTCTGGGCTAATTTCAAACTGCAATGAAACAAAGATACAACACAGGCAAAAGCTTGGAGAACAATTACTTGGAAAAACATTATGGAACTGAAGGTATTATTCATCTAATCCAATGGAATGTAATATAGTTGCACACTAACTGCACTGGGAGATGATGGATAATTCTCCGATAATGTCCATAAGCTCAGAAGACAGATACTGTCTTCATCAGCAACATACATGACCCAATACCATGAGCCTCACAATCATGGAGATAATGTGGCAGTAAAAATTGTAGTGAGCATGTAACAATGTCAAATTATTGACTTTTTTCTATAGTAACCATTTTTCACCTTTTTTATTTTCGGTATGGCTGGAAGGGGAAGGATGCAGCAGAATTGTTGTCATATCAAATGTTAGAAATAGATATGTATAGAGATTATCCACATCAAGAGCCAAAACATTATCTTATTACAGTCCGAAGATTAGAAGAATAGTTGTTCAGTGCCTGTTTGGAAATGAACAGCAGTTTGCCTCATACCTTGACAACAAAAAATTATTGTAGTAAACATGGGAACAACCCCATCCCCTGTTTCTTTAACTCAGAGAGCATAAACAAAGTAAGACAGTTAAAGCAACACAAAAAATGGTTAGAAACCTATTAACTATGAACATAGCATATGTAAATGGTTTCCTGTCCACAGAAAAAGCACTAGATCATTGAGTAGGAAATGCAACGCTTCAAGGGTTATTAAAAGTATTAAAAAAGCCTTTCATAATTATCATTCAACCGTAAACATAAAGCAATGCCAGTAACAAGCAAGCTCAAGGACTTTCTTTCTCATGAAGTACATAAGTTTTTTCTTTGCTTCTCACCAAAAGGCAGAGCTCTGCTCAAGCAAAACAAGAGAATTGCAGACGGAAATTCTAGTAAGCAAGTCATGGTGGAATAGCTTTCACATTCATAACATTCAACATGGAGTTCTAAGACTAAAATTATTCAATGTAAGAAAAAGTTTAACCCGTTTGAACACAAACTGACCTTGAAACCACAGCCAGATACACAAGCATTAAAGCATTCCTGTATGCAGAAAAGGAGCACATAGGTATTAGTACACAGCTGGAACTGTACTCATTGCATCTATATAATGAATTTCTGTCACCAAAAAATTATAAGCATGCTGGAATGGATCAATCTCTACCACCATACTTAACAAGATATAGCACCAGATAAAATGCTGCATATATTGTGGTACAGTTTGAATATAAATTAACAACATTTGGTGCAGTTCTGTTACACAGAAGGTGTTATTGGCATTCAAACATGGTGGTGCCTTTCTCCTTGAAATTTAAAACTTGAGCATGCCAATTCTGACATTTATTTGTGGGCCAAGTCCACTGCGCTCATCACTGTTCTTACCATCCTCTTACATATTTTGATAAGCCACAATAAGCTGGTATCAAGGAAAGAAAATCTGTTCTGTTGTGGCCAGATCAAGTAAAGTACCAATTTCAGCGGATCTCTCTCTTTTTTTTTTTTTCCTTTATTGAGAGGCAAAGATCAAATCTATTAAAAGCACCTAACAAAAAAATACAAAGACTTCAAAAGGCCATACAAAGTGCTGAGAGACAAAAAACAGTGCCCTCTCCCTACTTAGAACTCGGACAATCAATGAAGTCCACCATGGACATTGAGTAATCTCCTAGGTACACTCTAACCAATTGAAGGGGATTATGAATGCTTTCTCCTAGATCTTGTTGGATCTGGAATGAGCTAGTATTTGTTTTATGGCCTATCAAGCTTATAGAAATAGTACAGCTGCAGGAGCTGAAAGTTGATGTGCTCTATGTCCCATCCAACTTGAAGCTCAAGCCCTTAAGCAAGCCTACAATGATGGCCCAATGTTGTCTACAAATAAGTGCATGTGTTCCCAATGCAAGTTGTAAATGTGCGAATATCCATTCTGACTCTATTCAGATTCTATATCAATTCAGAGAAGCTTATCAGTTTTCTGACCTTTGTCCTATTACTATGAAGTTCAGACTGGAGTATGAAAGGAAGTTTCCATTTTTGTCAAATATGTAAAAATTTCCTAAGAGAATGAAGCTAGATTGGCTGCTTCTGAGTTTGTACTACAACAATGTTCTATAGTTCAACTAATGCATCTCAGACACAATTTTAAACATAGTAGGATTTTCTAACCAATCTAATCAATGATTTTATATGCCACCAGATAAGCCATGAATAAGAATACTGGCCAGTTTAAAATGGAAACAGCAAATTCATATTAAGTTGCATTCAGGGGAGCAAACAAGGCTTCTTAATACAAATTGGCATGTTGCATTTAAGAACAAAGAAAACAATCCTTCCTAATGCGATTAAAATCACTTAATTGTGTCTCTACCAGACAACATAGAAACCAATTGATGATCAGTTCCAAGCACCACCTGTATCAATTCAATTCCGACAAAATATTGATCAAGTTCTCTTCTCTCCTAAGTTGCTTAATTTTCCTCTATTCGGAACTCTTGAAGAACCCAGGCTATTCATTTTCTGTTTAACCAAGTGCTAATAATTTTCTGCAAATAATGCAGAAATTTGGGAGAAAGGATAATGCCATTGAGCAGACATTTTGGTGCTTACAAGTTCCACGGTCCATATTTTACAACACTTCAAGTGGTTATTTGCAGAACATATAATTCAAATGATTGACTGATTGATCAAACTTTCTCAAAGCTAATCAATTAATTTCAACTTTCAAATTTTAAAATAGCACCATATTCACCCACAATGGTAAGGTAGTTAGCCCTTATTTCCATTATGATAATTATTGCTGTTGTTTTAGCATTTACTACTTTTCAGATTCAGTTCAAATATCATCTTTTATACATTTGATTTGAAAATAACTTTGAAATAACAAAAATGTAAATAAGATAAATACAGAATAACAACAATTTATATTTCTATGACCATCATTCCAACACTACTTTCTTATCAAATAATTAGAAATAAAAAATAATTTTTAACATTATGATGCAGCAGTTGAATGAAAGTAAAATGACCTTTCTTAAAACAATTATTAATTTTCAACTACTCATGAACCTCAGCCAAAGCACTTTCCTGACAAATATTTTGCCTTGAAATTAACAAATCATGTTTCAAAACAAACAAATTTTCTTTTACATGGTCAGGAAATAAGTTGCTCATTCTGTTATGATTTATGGGTCTTATGAACAGCTCACAAGAAAGAGATTTACTAGATGTTGCAAAAAGAAGTCAATCAATTAATTGATTTAGACCAATTGGAAAGACCATTTTCTTGGGTGTTGAAGGGAAATTAAAATATCTACCCCACTAATAAGCATTACAAAAAATTAACATCCAGATAAACATTATGGTAATCTAAGACTTTTCATTACATTAAAAACAAATTGCTTTGGACAGCAAAATTAGAACTTGTGTAAATATTAGAAGGCACTTGGGGAAGGTCAAAACCAGGTGGGAAAAAAAACCAAAGGGTTCAACCAGATCAACCTTACAGATATATCATTGAATGACAAAATACACTGCAACACAAACAGGAAGAGAGAAAATGTATAAGAGAAAAAAACCTTGGAGTGAGAGGGAGATCCAGGAGAACGATCGATGTAAGCACTCCACTGCTGGTCCTTGAATACGGGGTCCTTATAGCATATCTCATTGCACTCCTCCAAGCCTAAGGATTAAATAATACTACCAATAAATGCTCAGAATCAACTAGAAAATCTAAAATAGGGTTCCTTAACAACAAATATTTTAAGTAATTGAACCAAGCAAAGCTTTGGAAATAACCACTAGGATTATTGAAGCACCATGGAGATGGCTCTCTTTTCATAGGATGCAGCACTCATTAGCAAGGGTACAGAGACAATCTCGGTTTAGCTTAGTCAATCTAAGGTCTTCCACTTGCTACCAAATTACTCAAAGGTCGACTGGATCACAGAAGATTATACTTCTTAGTCCTTATTTTCATACTCCAGCACAGAAATCTGAGCTTCAAGTTTTAGTTTAATAGATAACGACTATGCCATGATAATCCCTCACAAAAATTTGTAGGGACAATGAAACCGCAATCTTTTTTATTATATGACAATAGCTGATCATGAATGATCAATAAGTAGAATCCAAAATGATAAACTGGCTTCCCAACTACTATTTTTATCTATATACTTTCACTGAAGTTGCTTAAGAAATTCTTCACAATAAGGCTACACAGGTAATTCTTCACACTACTGATTTCTATCCATAACATGTTTTCAAACCATGTTACAAGCTCAACTAGGCCCAAAAACCAACTTGCAAGTAAACAAATAATAGGAATTTTCAAGATTTATGTGTCTCTTTGCATTTTTCAGCTACATGGTTGACTCTTCAATACAAAATATGAATATTAACAGTACTAAAGAGAATCGGATTCAAACATTTTCCACAAGTTCATGTTTGGAGCCCCAAAAAGACTAAATTTTTCCATGACTTCCCAAAAGAGAGAACTTTCCAAATATGGACTAATACTATGCATGTTCCATTTTTGTGCATTCCTTTAATGTGATGGCATATCAATACAGTTTCCCCAAATTCCATGATAAGTGGAGCTGAATTATAACCTGGCCTGGTATAAAATGCACCATTAGTTTTTTGGAAATTTTAATCAAGCTCAGTGCATTAATGCAACTTTCACATTATGTCCCCACACATATGGACAAGTCAAAAAACAAGAAAACTGCCAATAATATAAATCTTTATATGCAAATCAGGGCTATAGTCCTGCCAAATATGAGATCTCATACCGTATCACAAACAATAGGGGAAATATAATTCATCTAAACTAGTTTGAAAGAGATGCTAAGGAAGACAACTGAATAATACTTACATTCCTCCCATGTCTCTCCATCGGCATAGCACCCTTTTTTGCAAAATACTCTCCCTGCAAAATCCCATTCAAATTGTTTTAGTGGTTAATTTGATAGCATTTAATTTGGAATTTCTGTTATAATATGCAAAAATTTCAAAAACAATTAACACCCACATAAGTACTGTTGCAACAACATAGATTTTAGAGAAAAAAATATACAATGATTCTGTAAGGCTATTTGAGATCAGATTTTTTTTAAAAGAAGAAGAAGAACAAATCTCCAAGCATCTTTCAAAATCTTGGAGAATCTTGCACATATTTCCACTAATCAAACAATTCAAATCAATGAGTTGGTCTCCTCCATGAATTGTAGTTGTAATGAAGTCCTGGGAAGCATAACAAAAGCCCTGCTGTTGCCTAAGTGCTTAACCCAGTGACAAGGCAGTCCTTGAATGAACATGTCACGTAAAATCACAGCTTGAAATTAATCACTAGTCATAAAATTCTAACCATTTCATTGTACAAAATAAAATATAGAAGATGACAAAATACAAGAAACAATGCAAAAGGGGAAGAGCAGTCAAAGTCACAAACATGCTAAGCCTAACCAATAAGTGATCAAAACCAGGTCAAAATAAGATATGTGACAAATATTTGTTTACTTTACAAAGTAAAACAATCTCAAGTCAGTGGATCTAAAAACATCAAATTGAGCTAGACTTAGTTGGAATTTAGAACCTATGTTATTTTTCCTTGTATTTCCTTCTACTGTTTATTCCAAATTTGGAGTAGTTAAGCATGATGATACTTGATTAACATTTTATTTACAACAACATGTGGAATGAGATGATGATCCTGCCTCAAAAACTGCAATTTCTTATTTTTGGGCACAAGCTCCAGAGTTGTAATTTTCAATTTTCAGCATTTATTACTCAGTCTCCAAATCTACAATTACAAACCTTACTAACTTGACACAAACTTGAGTGATCAAAAGTTCAAACCGTTTCATATGAGATTTCTTTTTTTCCTTTTGGGGGGAAGAAGCTGCAGAAATTAAATTTAGTTTTTCAGTTTCAAAGGCTATCATCTACAAATTTTTTGGACAAAAATAAATTGTTTCTCTCTCCTAATGGTGTTAATTTTCAGCTTTGAGGGCTATCATCTCCAAATTTTCTGTCCAATAGACCGTTCCTCCCTGATGATGTGTTTGATAGTATACACGTGTGTGTGTGTGCGCGCGCGTGCGCGCACACTATGTGAATGTTCATGTGTGAACCTGTGTATATGAATGCAAGTGTACAAATAATTGAGCATGAAATGTCAACCTAATAAAATATTACATTCTTCGCTTGGATGACTTTTGAACCTTGGCGGCCTTCTCACTCAGTTTTTAAGATTTAAAGGAAAGGTCTGTCATCTATCATTAAGCAAATAATTTATATATTTGCTATTCATAAGTTCTTTTGAACCTCCCAAGCTTGACATTTTCCCGTTCCTCCCTTTTAAATCCACTTCCACATTAAGCAATGAACCTGCCTAAAACAACACTATCCTGAACTTACCTGAAAAGCTTAGCTCCAAAGATATGATCAAAGAACCGACAAAACAACTACTCCAGACTTGAATTTAACAAAAACGACATGAAAGTAGGGTTATATCACCAAACGCATATCGAAATGGCCACAAACTTCACAGCAGACAGATTATTCGGAACGAAAACCTTCGTTGACCGCACACGAAATCATTCTCAGATATTTAAGAGCAAAAAAAAAAACGTATTGAATACTGAAGGCCATGAATCGATAAATCTGAAGAAATCAGAGAGCAGACAAAACATGAAAATGAGAAATTGAAGAGAGAAGCGGTAGAGATGGAGGTGATTTACATGCAATCTGCATAGCTGCGTATTTCTTGGTGCACTGATTTCCGCAAGGAGACGTCCATTGGTCTGGAATCATCGTTCCCTCCACAAAGCTTCTCTTTCCCTCAATATCTCTGTCTCTCACCGGAAGATAAACAAATGAACTCCGAGTCTTGGGGGTCTTAATAAGTGCATTGCCAATAAGCCTTCTATGGACGCAAATTTTTATTTTATTTTATTTTTTTTTACAGAAATACAATTTCTAAACCAAAGAATATATTAGTTAGGCATTTTCTAAAATGACGATATAATTGACATTTTCTAGAATGTGAAATAAACCTCTCATAAGTTCACAACAATGAGTCGTTATTGCTTATGACAAAATTAGTTGGGCTGTTTTTGTCAGTAAATGGTACGACTTTTCTACAGTCTGACTTGCTCAAATAAGTGCAATTAATGAAGACAATGGTGCAAGGTTTCCAATGTCTCCATAACATGGCCCATTTTTGTTGGGAAGTAAAGATTTTCCCGCTTTATATGGGATACGAAATCTAAACACATAAATGATGTATAACGATGTGTAACGTCTTTAAACAAAATCAACGTGTTTGGTAATTGATTTTTAAAGCAGTTATAAAAAATAGTTTTCAAATATAATTTTTAAAGATTATTTTTTTAATATTTTATAGAATAAAAGTTTGTTTAAAAACTTAAAATACTTTTAACGTTATTTTGATATTTAAAAATAATTTTGACGTGTATAACTTTATTCTTAATCATTATACATATTTGTATAATTATTTTTTAAAACATATCTTAAAACATAAGTAAAAATAACTAAAAGTTTTTGTTATTGAAAACAAAAAAAGCATAAAACTATTAATGAATACAATCGTGAAATAT
>JBAPGN010000676.1:0-24195 GCA_037355405.1 Vitis amurensis | reverse complement strand
GTGCTCTACTTATTGTTGGAAGTTGTTACTTCATTTTGAGGCAAAAGTGATCCATTTTAATTCCAAATACAAAGAAAAAGTACTTTCAAATTGCTTATCAAACAGTATATTATTCAGCCTTCTTGTTATGCATTCCAAACCATAGATGTCACATGTTGGTTAACTCCATTTGTAAATAAGAAGTATTAATAAAGATCTACATTCATTATATCTTTGTTAGAGACTATTCTTATTATCATTCATCTAATCTTACATGTAAAAAAATAAAAAGTAAAAAATAAAAACAAGAAATATCATAAACACTTTTTTTAGCTAAGAATGCCACATAGTAATTATTATGCAAATTCATAAGTTATTATTTAATAAGTACATCTAAGACCCATTTTTTCTCTGTATTCTTCCTTAAAATGCCAGTCACATAAGATTATGAGATCAAACAAATAGGCTTTCTTTGTGAGACGAACAAACAAAAGCTCATATAAGGAGCTCAACTCCGATACCATTTATAACAATCTATTTTTAAGTTTATAGATTTTATGGATAAAAATTGATTTATAATGATTTTATTTTTTTTTCTACACATAATTATATTTTTATAAATTTTCTCTTTATAAAAATGAACTTCAAATTAAGTAACACTTTGTATTGAATTTATTAATGTATTTAACAATTTTTAAAAATAAGTTGGAACTAAAAAAAAAAAAAAAGATTTAACCATTCAAAAAAATTCAAAACTGATACATTATAAGTCATGACTTTATCGTTCTCCTATACACATAACTATATTTTTTGAATTTAAGTAAATAAATTATAAATTAAGTAAAACATATTTAATAATTTAAATTATTTAATAAATTTTTAATTTTAAAAAATAATTTTAAATTCAAAAAGCTGATCTAATTAATTGCAAATTAAATAAAAACATTTTAAAATATTATGTTCCCAATTTAGTAGTACATATGTACATGAAATAAAAAACTTAATTCATTATTTATTTTAAATAAAATATTATTAAAAATTATTTTAAATTATTATTATTCTTTTTGGAGGTGGGGCCCACAAGCACCCGACCTATCCTTTCTTCTTCAATAAAGTCAACCTTTTATTCTATTTATTATTAAATTTATTTGTAATTACAAAATCATTTTCATTTTTAAGAAGACTTAAAATTTAATTTAATTTATATTATATAAATTTAATTTGCAATGTTTTTACAAAATCAAAACAAATATATATTTAAAAACAACTTGTGCAAACAATTTTTTCTTTTCTTTTTTTAAATAATTTGCCAAACACCCTTATTTTTATAAAATATTAGAAAAATATTTTTTGTTCTTTAACTTAAAAATAGTTTTTAAATACAAGTTTTAGAAAACATGGCCAAACGGGCTCTATTGTTTACAAGTGCTCTTATTTCTTTACGATGGAGTCATATTATTCCTAATAAAATTATTCCTAAATGCATATGGTTATCAATTTTTATTTTTTAATAGTTTATGTTTTATTTCTAAAAAGACTAAATCTAAATATACAATATTTCCTACTGAACTTATAGTATGTTAGTTTAAAAATCTAGCAATTTTAGAATTTTGAACTAACTATTTTTTTGTAAAGAGTTACTTCTTTTACTATCTTTTTCAATTTTTCTTCTACAAATTCTTTTACATTTCTCTTCAATTTATTCCTTCTATTATTTCCATGGTTTCACTCTTAAGCTTTTTGGTTAAAAAAAATTTGCTTTTCATTATGATCTAGTTATTGGTTTTTCTCCTAAATTAAAAATTTCAAATTGTTTTTAAAGGTTGTTTATATTTTGTTCTTCTAGAGTACTTGTCTTTTTAACTATATATTTGATCTAAAAAATTTATCTACTTTTTGATTGACTTTTTCTAATATTTCTTTCAAGTTTTGTTGTTCTAGTTTTATTTGTTCTATTTCCTTTCTAACAAATTTCTCTTCTTTAATTATCTTTGATATAATCTAAGTTGTTTCTTAGCAAATTATGGTTTTTAAAGTTTTCCAATTTCTTTCCTAAGTCCTAACTAGATGGTTTATGTTGTCTTTGTTTTTTTCCCGAGTTCAATTTTTGTGTTCTTTTGACACTTTATTTGTTACTTTTAACTTGTTATTCACTAAATATTTCAAGTGTTTCACCTTTTTTTTTTAGATGAAGGTTCATAAGTTTTCTAAACCAGTGGTTTGTTTATATGGAGGAACTAGCATATAAATTATTAATATAAAATCTTACAATTTCTTTTTTAATATAAGGTTTTTGTAATAAAAAGTTCATCATAAGATTCTTTTATAGCTAACTCATATTCACTCAAATATTTAAGAGAGGTTAGTTTCTTAATATCTTTAGTTAAATCCTATACATTTTGCCTTAAAGTATGCAATTTATCACAAGCTTGTATAAATTCTTCATATTGAGTGCATAATCTATTATTAAGTTCTTTCACATGTTAATAATCTAGAATGTAAATACTAGGAGGATAAGAAATAAAAGACATAAATTATATTAGTTTGGACTACTTTACACTCAATTTCTAAGGGTAATATCTTTTATCTTTACAAGTTCTTTTATTTTTTTACTAGTTTAATATCTTTTTGGTTAAATATTTATGGTCAGTATTTTTTGTTTTTCTATAAGGAGGGTCCAATTAATCCATTAAGGTTTTTAATATAAGGTCTAACATAGTTTAATCCATTTGATAGGTATTTGTTCCAACAACATCACTGGGAATGAAACTTTTTGACAAGGATTTTTGAGTCAATGATATGATTTGATGGCATCAAATACCTACATAAATAAAACTAATTGATGTGACTAAAAGCAACTTTCTAATTGTCAAGTATGAAAGAGAATAAAGACAATATAAAAATAATTATAACCATAATAATAAGAATATGAAGAAACCAATTTCATTAGATGACCTAACCTAATTATCTATTAACTTTATGGTAACTATATGGTAAAAGAGCTTTGAACACCTCCATGAAATTTACAAGTAAAGGCTAACAACCCGATTTTCTATAACAAAATAAAAATAGAAGAAAGATAACTAAGAAATAAAATTCTCGAGGACTACCTATTTATGGAAAGTTTTTGTATTGCATCACACTACTACAAAAATCTAAAATCATGCCCTAAGCATGTTAGGGACACCACAACATGCTCCTGTTCTTGTTATTCTTATTATTATTATTATTGTTATTGTTGTTGTTATTGTTATGCTTTTCTTCTTCTTTTTCTTCTTCTCTTCTTCTTATTATTATTATTATTATTATTATTGTTGTTGTTGTTGTTGTTGTTGTTGTTGTTGTTGTTGTTGTTGTTGTTGTTGTTATTGTTCTTGTTCTTCTTGCTTTTGTTGTTGTTGTTGTTATTATTATTATTGTTATTGTTGTTGTTGTTGTTGTTTTTTTTTTCTTCTTCTTCTTTTCAATTGACTTTTTTTAACTTCTTGTTGTTTTTAATTGACTTTTTTCATTTTCTCAATTGACTATAAGATCTTCTTCTCAATTGACTTTTTTCATTTGTTGTTGTTGTTGTTGTTCTCAATTTACTTTTTTCATTTTCTCAATTGACCATAAAATAATGTGTGCATTTATTCTTCTTCGTCTTCTTTTTTCATTTCCTCAATTGACCATAAGAATCTTCTTCTTATTCTTTTTCTTCTTTTTAACTTTTTTCATTTTCTCATTTGACCATAAAAATGTGTGTTTTTTTTTCTTCTTCTTCATTTTCTCAATTGACTTTTTTCATTATCGGGACGAATCCCAAACTTCTTGGGGAATATTACCACCCTTAAATATTTGTATGTTCTGACCCACCAAATACTTGCTTCCTACTCTCTCACACCCCCTTAAATATTTATATCTTTTTTGGTTTGCTCCTGCTTTAATCTTGACTAATTGAATTTTGAGGGGTCTTGAGGCCAACCTGTTTTCTGGAACTGTTCCCTCTGAGCTTGGCAAACTGGTCCATTTGCAGAAGCTGTTAGTCTTTCATTATTATTATTATTATTTTTTGTCCATTGCTTCAATTTTAGAACATTTGTTTATTGAATTTGATGGTTTTAATAATCTCTAAAAATCATAGTAATCTTACATTGACTCGATCTTCTTTTTGGTGACTAGCATTCTTAATTCTAACAATCTCACTAGACCATTGCCTCGAGTGCTTGCTCAGCTAAATATTTTGAAAGAGCTGTATGTTCTCGTAAATCTTTGTGCTTGTGTATTTTTAAGGCTTTTATGCATATGTGATGTTAAAAAAATTAATTCTAGTAATGTTCATACCTATTTTGAGTCAAATGCAGTAGGATTAGCAGCAACAATTTCACTAGAAAAATACCCAGTTTCATTCAAAGTTGGAAGCAACTTCAGCAATTGTAAGTTTCTTTTTGGTTTAAGTATTTTATTGTCTCTTCATTTTAAAAGTGGTCGGGTGCGCTACATGATCATTTGATTTACCTGATTAATAGAGAGATCCAAGCTAGAGGTTTGGAAATGCCCATACCTTCTAATATTTCAGTCTTGAGTAATTTAACTGAACTGTGAGTTAAGCCTTCTTAGTTTATATCTCTTAATTTGCTTAATTTCAATAATAACTAACTTCTCAAACTAATAAAATATTACGGACAAGAGTAGCATTTTGCCATTTTTTTCTTGATGGGATTCTATGCAGAAGAATTAGTGACTTAAATAGAGAGGGTTCCACTTTTCCACCCCTAAGAAGCATGGAGTATTTATGATTAAAAAAATGCTCTAAAGCAAAGTAATTCACATTCTCTAGCACTAGTACTTGCATGGACTTAAGTTTATGTTGCAGGATGTTGAGGGGTTGTAATATCTCGGGACTAATCCCCACATATATAGTAGAGATGATAGAATTGAGATTTTTGTAAATCTACCATGCATTTCTTTTCCTCTTTCCTTTTCTTTTATGGCAAATTTGTTGTCCCTAAATAATTGGAGTAGTGGATTATGTCAAGTATCATTAGGTTTCTATAGTAAGAACCTATATTGTGGGCTACCATGTAAAGGGCTTCCTCTTCTTGTTCCTTCCCTTTACCCTTGACCTTTAACCACTAAGGCAAATTGTGCCTTTTTTTTTCTACATTTTTATTTTTCCATATGAAGGTAGAAAAAGTAGGAAAGACAAATATTTTACAATATGGGCCAAAGCTATATTGAGAGACTGTATGTTGATGGAAATTACCAGCTCCTTTGGGTCTAAACTATATTTTTATCTTTTGACTCCTTAGTGGGAAGCTCTTTTTTCTCTTTCCCTTTTGTGAAGGTATCATTTCCTCTTGTAATTCATCCCCCCTCCTCTCTTATTGAATTTGTTGGGTGGTTTTTCTATGCCAAAATACTTTTGTGAGATTAAATTGGCCCTGAAATGATAATATACACACCTTGACTTTATTATTAAGAATGAGGATAAATGACTAATCTGGGGGTCAGTAATTCTATGTCTATCAATGAGTTATGTCTCTTTTCTTTACCCCTGTATCTTCAAACTAATGACCTTTTATCTCTTGAGATTTATATTGCACCAAATTCAATTAAGCCATCATTTGACTGAACTTCTATTTTGGTGCTTTATTATGACATTTGTACTGTTATTTTCTCATAGAGATCTCAGCTTCAACAAGTTGAATGGAGAGATTCCAAATCTTGCTGGCCTAACAAACGTGGAGGTCATGTAAGAAACAGAAACTTAAGACGTGTAATTGTAATGCATAGAAGTCTTCCCTATCTATATTGTGTCTATCATAAAAATTGATAGAGGGTTTAAAACTATACACTATTAGTTCATTCTTATAATTGTTCCTGGGTCATACATTTGCCTCGTTATGAGTAACAGGTATACTCACTTGCCCCCAACTATATGGGTTTTGAAGGTGGCCACAAGTCTGGAGCATTAGGAGACTGCATCACTTAGGGCAAGGGCTTTCAATACTTATGTAGATTACCCTCGTGAAAATTTCAATTTCAATTTTTTCTCCATCTTCTCCTGCAAAACATTTTGAGATAATACCAAAAGTTGCATTAGTGGTCTAGTGGTAAAATAATACCCTGCCATGGTTCATAACTAGGTTTAATTCCTTGTCAGTGCATTATTATTTAATAGTTCTTTCTACATCTACATTCATTTTCTTTAATAGGTCTTTCTACATCTACATTCATTATTATTTTGTGCTCCCCATGTCTGTTACATTGGAAAGCTCTAACAATAAACCATTTTTGCGTGCCGATTAGGTGTCTGACAGGCAATTGGCTTAATGAAAATATTCTAGATGGAATCAAGGGAAGGCAGAGCTGCACGTATGTTTTTCATCCAACATCTTGAGTTAATGTTGCTTGAGATTTGATGTCCATCTTTTGTTATCTATTACCTTTCTTTTTATCTACCCAACCATACATAGGTAAGGTTGTACACAAACATACATATGAACTCCCCCCTACGAACGCATTCATCTCTGACCTCTTTGGAGCTTGATTGTTGATTCTATTCTTGCTATTTGCATCCCTCTATCTGCAATGGGAGAAAGAAATGTTCTCATTAGAAAAACTCCTAACTACTTGTTAGCTATCAACTGCAAATTAGATTAAATTCCGCATACAATCTTCTTTAGCACTTATAACTTACACAATTCTTTCATAGTGTTTTGTATATTAGCTTTCATGGAGTTATATTGTGTTTAACGAGTCATTTGTGTTTTTGCAGTGAAATAGATCTTTCTTACAATAACTTCTCTGAGCAATCTGCATTACCTTCTTGTCGAGATAGCTTGCAATAACTATTTCTTAGTAAACTAAACCTTGTCAAGCTTTATGCACAATTTTTCTTTCATTCACTATCTACATTAAATTATCTTCTTTGGAGCTTGATTGCTGATTCTATTCTTGCTATTTGCATCACTCTATCTACAATGGGTGAAAGAAATGCTCTCATTATAAAATCTCCTAACTACTTGTTAGCTAACAGTTGCAAATTAGATTAAATTCCGCATACAATCTTCTTTAACACTTATAATTTACACAATTCTTTCATAGTGTTTTGTATATTAGCTTTCATGGAGTTATATTGTGTTTAAAGAGTCATTTGTGTTTTTGCAGTGAAAAAGATCTTTCTTACAATAACTTCTCTGACTAATCTGCACTACCTTCTTGTCGAGAGAGCTTTTAAGAACTATTTCTTAGTAGACTAAACCTTGTCAAGCTTTATGCACATTTTTTAGGTTTTCTGAGGAGGGGAACTTGTAAGCTTATTACTTTATAATTTGAGTGTGAAGAGAAGCAATTTGTATATTTTTATCTTGCACAACATTGATTCTTTTCTTTTCTTTTCTTTCTTTTTTGGACCAATGCTACATTAATTCAGAGAACTTGGTGGGTGCCTGGAAAACTATCCTTGTCAAAAAGGTGAGTACATAAAATGTGAGGTGAATTTCTCAGTTATTTTATTCTAGATGATTGGGACTTATCTTTGGTATTGAAATGAAATTATATCATCTCATCAAGGACATAAAATTTAGTTTTATTTATTTATATTTAATATAACTGATCATCATCTATAACTTTTCTGTTTTCGTAAGATTTTTATTCATTGCATATAAATTGTGGTGGAGAGAAATCTATGGTTGGAAATGTTGTTTATGAAGGGGATCAATATGAAGGAGGTACAACAAAATTTCATCCTATGACTGATTATTGGGGATTTAGTAGCAATGAACAATTTTGGGATCATAATAGAACCCTAAATGATTACTTGGAATGAACCACTCTGAGTTGTACAGCAGAGCACGACTTTCTCCTCTGTCTTTTACTTACTATGGGCGCTGCTTAGTGGATGGGAACTATACAGTAAAAATTCACTTTGCAGAGATAATTATCAGAGGCAATAAATCCTTTCATAGCCTTGGCAGACAGATTTTTAATGTTTATATTCAGGTACTCATAATAGAAAAAATTAGATTGGTGCTTGGTTTGTAATAGAAGGTTAGTTGATTTAATTAGTTAATTGCAGGGAAAGTTGGAATCGGAGGATTTTGATATTGTACAAGCAGCACCAGGGGTTGATAAGGTAGTTGTAAAAGAATTTAAAGCAGTTGTGAAGAATAAAACTTTAGAGATCCGCTTTCATTGGGCTGGCAAGGGGACAACAGCTGTACCAAGCAGAGGAACTTATGGTCCTCTCATATCAGCTATTTCTGTGGAATCTTGTGAGTTTAGGCCTTATTCATTCCTAGTGAAATATCGTAGTCTTTCTCTTTCATAGTTAAGTTGGATGTGCCTTTTTGTTGCCCAACTTGTTCTGCTATGACAAATAACTATAAAGTTATTCTGTTAAATTATGAGATCAATAGTTTTGTAATGTCAGACAGTTATTTAACAACTTTATGAAAACCAACTCAATTCCTCTATTTTATTTTATTTTTCTAACCAATTTACTCCCTGATATCTGCAATGTTGAAGAAAATCTTATTATAGAAAACATCAATTGAGTGGAATTATGTGTTATGCATAGCATTCAAGCTAATAATGTTGTTATTTTTGATAGATTTCAAACCTCCTTCTAATGGCAAAAAGAAGATACTCATTGCAGTTCTAGTTTCAGTATTGGTTTTCATTTTCACAATTTTGGGCCTTATTTTCTGGAAATGCTACTTTGGACAGAGAACATCAAGTGAACAAGGTAATGTAAATATATGACACTAGCTTTGGTGCGACCAGGTGAGAAGGATAATAAAGAAGTATGTTTCCCAACTATTGCAGGAAGTAGGAAGAATTTGTGGCGACTTGAATATAATTATAAGTAGCCGATATACTCACACTGGCCATGACCTAAATAAAATAATAATATGATAAGCAAAAATAAAGTTGGCTCTTCAGAGAATGATTATTAGAGAGCTATTAAGATGTTGTAGATATCTCTGAAAGAAATTGACCATATAAGCAGAAAATTCAGTAGAAAGACTAAAGAAAGACTAATTATTTCAAATGAATCCAAACATCATAATGGAATTGAGCTACAAGTGTTTTATTTTAAGTGGTAAGAAGAAAATGGACACATTTCAAGATTTTGTGGTTTATCACTTCACTTGATTGTTAATGCCTTGGTTTTCCCTTGGCAAACAGCCCTTGTGATGCTAAGTTAACCTTCAATGAGAAATGTGGAGCGGTCCACAATGAGCACACAACACACACTAAAAAGAATGAAAGTGTGACTACATAAAGAAAGCCTTACCATGATTGGAACCTCTGAATGCAAGTTCTTGGAGGTGCTTTTTCTAAATGGGGCCCTTTACCTATGTATAGGCATCTTGAAGCACTTTAGAATACCTTACCTAGAACCTTCCCCATAATGTTTTATGCTGTTTACCATTCCTTATTCTTGAGTTCTATAATTTCCCACCTTTTATGTACAATTCTATGGTTCTTTAGAATGTCCCCTGTATATGAATGTCCAAGAGTCTCACGGTTCCGCATATACCGGATGTTTGATAATATTTGTTCCATCTATATATACAGTTCTCAGGGGAATCAAGATGGGCATGATGTTATGCTCGGTTAGATTCCAAGGGAACCATATAGGCGGCTTAGGTTTGAGTGGGCCTTGAGAAGTTCCATGGGTTCTCTATTTTATTACATGTAACTTCTTGGCAATAGAATTGAGCACTACTGTTTTCCAGTTGCATTTACTTTGATCATATTATTTCGAATGTATTCTAACTAATTAAGTAGCACTAAGATATAATTCAACAATCTAACATTTTTCCTTGGACAGAGTTGAGAGGATTAGATCTTCAAACTGGTTTATTTATCTTGAGACAAATTAAAACCGCTACAAACAACTTTGATGCTGCAAACAAGATTGAGGAAGGAGGTCACTGATCTTTTTACAAGGTACTCCACAGAATCAGTTCTTTCATTAATTATTAATTTGTAATTCTAAAATTTTTTGTCCATGAGATTTGGAGCTAGACCAATACTTTAAGGTATACTCACAACATTTCTGTACAGGGTACATTATTAGATGGTATCATAATTGCAGTGAAGCAACTTTCCACCAAGTCAAAGCAAGGAAATTGTGAATTTGTGAATGAAATTGGAATGATTTCTACTTTACAACACCCAAATCTTGTAAGATTATATGGATGTTGTGTTGAAGGAAATCAACTGATATTAGTATATGAATTCATGGAGAACAATAGTCTCACTCGGGCTTTATTTGGTAAGGTTAATACTTTTATATTTCATTGTGTTTGTTATGCCATTTAAAAAGATTGGTCATCAAATATTGACATTCAGTTTTTAACAAGTTTGATGAACTCTATTGTTTGGGCAACTTCTATTAACTTAATGGAGATGAATGGGGATAAAGCCCCAGGATTGGACGGGTTCACGGTGGCTTTTTGGCAAAGCTGCTGGGAGTTCGTTAAGGAGGAAGTTTTGGACATGTTCAAGGAGTTCTATAAGCAAAACTCCTTCTTTAAGAGCCTAAATAATACATTTCTGGTATTGTTACCAAAGAAAGGGGGGGTTGAGGACTTGGGTGACTATAGACCCATTAGCTTGCTGGGGGGGGGGGGGGTTGTATAAATTGTTGGCTAAGGTGCTGGCCAACAGGCTTAAAAAGATGATAGGAAATGTGGTGTCATCCGATCTGAATGCGTTTATTACAGGGAGACAGATTCTTGTCACCTCCTTAATCGCAAATGAGGTGATAGATTCATGGCAAAAAATGGGAGAGAAAGGCCTAATTTGTAAATTGGACATTGAGAAGGCGTACGACAACATTAATTAGCAATTTTTGTTGAAGGTTCTACAAAAAATGGGGTTTGGGCCAAAGTGGTTGGGATGTATGCGGAGTTGTATATCTACTGCTAAATTCTTAGTTTTGGTGAACGTTGTGCCAGCTGGCTTTTTCGCAAGTTCTAAAGGGTTGCGTCAAGGAGACGCTCTTTCCCCCTACTTGTTCATCATGGGAATGGAAGTGCTAAGTGTGCTAATCACAAGGGCTGTTGAAGGGGGTTTTATCTCTGTGTAGCATTTGGCAAGGTAGATGGCAGACTGTCAATATTTCTCATTTACTTTTTGGGTATGACACAGTAGTTTTTTGTGAGACAAAGAAAGAGTACTTAACGCATTTGAGCTGGATACTTTTTTGGTTTGAAGCGGCTTCAGGGTTAAAGATTAATTTGGATAAAAATGAGGTTATTCCGGTAGGGGAGGTGGAAGAGGTGAACGAGATGGCTGTTGAACTAGGGTGTAGAGTGGGACAATAAGGCCATTTCCATGTGGGATGGGGTGGAAGAGAAGGTGAGGAGGAGACTTACCCTTTGGAAACGCCAATATATTTCCAAAGGTGGGAGAATCACTCTTATAAAGAGCACGATGGCCAGCATGCCCTTGTATCAAATGTCTTTGTTCCGCATGCCAAAATCAGTGGCAAGGAGGTTAGAAAAGTTGCAAAGAGGCTTTTTGTGGGGAGGGGGCAATCTGGAAAAAAAAGCCCACTTAGTCAATTGGGAGGTGGTGTATGTGGATAAAGAAAATGGAAGGCTGGGATTAAGGAAGCTTGCTCGTTTGAATAAAGCCTTGCTAGGCAAATGGATTTGGAGATTTGCTTGTGCTAAGGAGGAACTCTGGAAGAAGGTGCTTGAGGCAAAGTATGGGCAAGAGGACTTTGGATGGAGGACAAGGAAGACAAATGGGGTGTTTGGAAGGAGATTTTGAAGGAATTTGATTGGTGTTGGGAAAATATGGCGTTCAAGGTGAGAAAAGGCAACAAAATCAGATTTTGGACAGATCCTTGGTGCAGGAGTTATGTGCTGTCCCAAAGTTTCCCGAATCTTTTTGCCATGGCTGCCCATAGGAATGCCACGGTGGAAGAGATGTGGGACCAGAATTTTGGCTAAGGTGGGTGGAATTTAAGGTTTCTAAGGGACTTTAATGATTAGGACTTCAATATGGTGGGCAACTTGCTGGATGCGTTGAAGGAACATAGGGTTATGTTGGAGGAAGACTCGGTGTTTTGGAAGGAAGGAAGAGACGGGTTGTTTAGTGTCAAGAAAGCGTATAGCTTGTTGGCAAGCCCCATTGTCGTCGTTTTCACGAAAAGTAATATCTAGGTGGATAGAGTTCCAACCAAAATTGCTTTCTTCTCGTGGGAAGCCGTTTGGGGGAAGGTGCTCACTCTTGATAGGCTTCAGAGAAAAGGGTGGTAGTTTCCTAATTGTTGTTTTTTGTGCGGTTGCGAAGAGGAAATGATAAATCATATTTTAATTCATTGTACAATTGTCAGAGTGTTGTGGGATATCATTCTTGGTTTGTTTGGTGCTCAGTGGGCCTTTCTAGAATCTGTAAAGGAGGTTTTATTTAGTTGGAATGGCTCTTTTATGGGGAAAAAAAAGAAAAAACTGTGGAAGTCCATCTCATTGTACATTTTTTGGACAATTTGGAATGAGAGAAATAGACTAGCTTTTGGGGAGGGGGTGTGCTAGCAATTCAAAGTTAAAAACTTCCTTTGTGTGTAATTTATGGGGTTGGGCTAAATTGTATATTGGAGAGGAGCCGCTCTCTCTTATAGGCTTTTTGGAGTGGTTAGCCTCCAATTAGGGGTTGGTGAGTTTTGTTCTTTTTTGGTTGTGAGGCCTTAGTCGCCTCGTATACTCCCTGTATGCTTTGCGGCTCTTTTGCCTCCTGTTTATATAGTCTGCATTTACTTATCAAAAAAAAAAAAAATTAACTATAGGTCAAGTGGAACACCGATTAAATTTGGATTGGTCCACGAGACAGAGGATTTGTGTTGGCATAGGAAGAGGTTTGGCTTTCCTGCATGAAGGATCAACACTGAAAATTGTTCATAAAAGCAAATAATATACTACTTGATAAGAATCTTAACCCTAAGATCTCTGATTTTGGTTTGATGAAACTTGATGAAGAAGATAACACCCATATTAGCACCAGAGTTGTTGGAACCATGTAAATTTCTCCTCCCTTCCTTTTCAATTCATGACAGTTTTAACATAGTTGCAATCTTTCAATAATATTCCTATTAAACTAAAGTAGAAAGAAGGGGTTACACATTTTTCTTATCAATTTTCATTTCTTTAAATCACTATCATGAGATATAGAAAATAGTTTATCAAAATTTCTCCATTTCTGCCCTGATTTATACTTGAACAGTCAGTGGTTAACTTCTCAGCACATAAATTAATTTTAATATGGATATTGATATGGATAAAATTCTTGTGGTATCAGTATTTTGGTATAAATCTATGTATTTCAGAAACTACATTAGCATTGAATCCCTACTTGCATAGAGGTTGTTGTTTGATGACAAATCAATATTCAGGCTTATTTGAGAACTGGTAAAAGGAATACTGCCATCAGTTATCATCTGTGGTGGTTATTAATACTCACCTGATTATGAGTCTTCCAAGGCATATGTGAACCAAGATGTTGGTATAGGATCCATTGAAGTGATGTTCTAAACTGGATATAATGGATAATCAGAGATTTAGAAGTCTTTTACTTCAATACGCGCTCTAATTCATGGTGAACTTCGATATCAAGGGGATATTCTTACATATCTGTACATGCTTGTGAATGCATTAATTAGCTCAGTTTTCTACTCAATTAGTGTAATAATGTAAAAAGACTGCCTTTAAACATTTTGAAGAACACAATCTGTGTATGACAAGATGGTGAGTCTGATGCTTAATGCATTGATGTCTTGCAAACGGAACTGATAACTGACTTTCAGTCCTCTAGATGAGCTTAATCAAAACTTTAAATTTTAAAAAATGAGACAATGAGTGTTACTATAATTACTAATGCAGCCTAGAATTTTATATTATTTTGTCAACTATATTTTTTTAACAACTAAATCATCCGGTGATGTTTTGGGGTTATTGTGCAGAGGATACATGGCCCTATAGTGTGCATTATGGGGTTATTTAACCTATAAAGCTGATTGTTGAAAGAGAGAGAGAGAGAAAGAAAACCTTAATTCTCATTCATATGTTTAACTTCTTACAATAGAGAAATATATATACAAGGCTAGGTTGAACTAACTACCATATATGTGACCTATATTAAGAAAGGAAAAAAAAGATTTGTACACTATAAATACATTATATTCAACACTCCCCCTCAAGCTGGAGCATATATGTCATATGCACCAAGTTTGTTACAAATGTATTTAATCCTAGGACCTCTGAAAGATTTAGTGAAGATGTCTGCTAGTTGATCATTTGAATTAACAAAACTTGTAGTAACACACCCTGATGCGATATTCTCTCTAATGAAGTGATAGTCAACTTCAATATGTTTGGTCCTTTCATGAAAGACTGGATTGGATGCAATATGTAATGCATCCTGATTGTCACAGACTAGCTTTATCTGTTTATCTTTTCAAAATCTCAATTCCTGAAGGAGTTGCCTGATTACTACCACAAAGTGCTATTTTGTAGACCTAATTATAATGGTTTTAAGCACCTTTGAGTAGTAATCATATTCATTTAACCCAATTAATTCATTAAGGTCCTTAGTAATTGGTTTTAACCAATTTTGTGCAAGTTTACATGTTTTGATCAGCTTATGAACCAAATTCAAGCATGCCCATTGATGAGGAGCTTACTTGGGCGAGTTAAGCAAGGGTTTTTTACGTTTATAGGCTTGAATTTCAAGTGGAATCACGAGCACAAGCAATGGGAGAAGAGGAAAAGAGGTGAAGAAACAGAGTGAAGAAAACAGCTGCAGTCTTCTTTCGCACTTTTGAGGCACTCCCGCATTAGCTCCAATTGTCTTATACTCATAATTCTATAAAGTACCGGGAGGCCCTTATATCTAGTAATAGCCTTTGAGAGAGAGCTTTCAAGACAATTCATCAATGAACATCTGGCGAACGTGCTAAGGGTGAAAGGGAGAGCAAGTCTAGAAAGAATCAGAGGGTACCGTAAGAAAGATAGTTGTTGAGCTGTAGACAGTGAGGAAGATATGGAGCTTTGAATAGAGGCATATAGGAGAGCTTCTACGTGAGCTTAAGTGAACCATCACATAGTGCAGCCCAATTTTCTGTATAGATGATGGAAAAGAATATCACCGACACATTTGCGAACATGACATGCCTGTGTGACACAAGTGATCACCGTGCAATTTTCTAACTCTCTATCTCGATTGTCCTAGCTCGCCCCAGTATATTCTTGTTCCACTTAAGGCCCTCAACCGATGAATGTATAAGGAGTAAGCACTGACTTCTATTCACACATACTCTCGCACCACTGTTGGCACTTTTAGGAGTGTGCGGAGCATCTTTCTGTGCGAGTTTTTACCATCACTCGGTTTTGAGGAGTCTCTCAATTGCATTAGTGGGTAAAATTGTGTAGATATGTGTGTATATCGCTAGTGTGATCTCTCATGGGCCAGGAATCCAAATGTTGAGGTTCAAGATGACTCTGTTTGCACATTTACAATCTATTATCGACTTATAGAGTACACACATTACATTTTTTCTGCTTTTACTCCCTCCATATAACTTCTGTTTACCATTCTAATTCCTCACTCGAATGAATGAGATAGCTAGTGTTGATAATGGAGTGTCCTATAGTAATTTAGCTATGAGTTATTGTCTTTAAATAGAAGGCTAGAGAAGTCAGAACGAGCAATGACAAGCTCTCGAAAGCAAACAAGGTATGGAGTTCTGTTGATTTAGTGACTTGAACCTTCTGTTAACGTTATGGCCTATATAACTATTATACAGTTAATGTCGAAGAAGTCTGTGTGTCTCTTTTCTCTTTTCTTTCTCATTTTCTTAGTAGCCAAACATCCTTGGAGGATGAAATCCCCAAGGATGAGAGGCTAAAACCTTTTAGTTTCTTGAAGTAATGGATGCATGTGAAGCTCCCGTGTTAGGATGGAGATTTCCAAGCCATGAATGTAAGTAGTTGAGCGTCATAAATGTTTTCATTCAAAGTAAAGCTTTTAATCCCTCTGACTTGCTTTGAATGGCCAATACTTGATAAGCTTTTGGTCTCAGTGGATTCTTATTGTTAGATCCACTGACGTTCGTTAGTTATCTCCTACGAGCCATTGTATTGCAAGTCGAGGAGATGACCTATATTCATAAAAGAGCATTTATGAGGTTTAGCTACCCTTTTTGTAAGTTTTCAAGGACTAAAACTCAGTTGTTAAACTCATACCGGTTCGGGAAGTAAGCATCACCTTAGTTGCTTCCCCAACTCGAGGTGAAAAGTCCCAAAATCTCCATTTTTACACAGTGAGTTAAGCATGGCTATCCAAAGCTTTGAGAAACTTCTTTTTCCATCTTTTAACTTATTTTCATGTTAGTTTAGTTTACACACCTTCATCTTTTTATGTTTTCATCTTAAACTAACTTTTATTAAGAAAAATTCACTCCATCCTCCGAACTTCACCAGTTAAAGTAAAAACCCTTCCCAGTGTTCGATCCTAGAGCCACTATGCTATAGTAGCTTTGCTACTTTAGTGTAAGGACCTTAGGTATAAATTTTGTTGATACCCTTACATGCCAAGCTACCAAGAGTCGGGTTATCATTGCCTCAACCATATAAGTTCACAAGTTGTCAAAGCCATAGCTCGATACTCAGCTTCAGCGCTTGATTCGGCCACTACATCTTGTTTCTTACTCTTCCAGGATATTAAGTTACCTCCAATAAAAACACAATACCCTGAGATGGAATGCCTATCTGAGGGTGAACCAGCCCAGTCTGCATCGGTGTAACCAACAATTTGGGTATAGCCCCTGTCTTCATACAACATACCTTGGCCTGGTGTTCCTTTAATATATCGAAGAATGGGGATCACAACATCCCAATGGTTGTCACATGGTGACTGTAGAAATTGACTAACCACACTCATAGGAAAAGAGATATCTGGTCGAGTAATGGTGAGGTAGTTCAGTTTGCCTACAAGTCGGCGATATCTCCCAGGATCTCTTAGAGGCTCCCCCTGTCCTGGTACAAGTTTGACATTTGGATCCATAGGAGTGTCAACGGGTTTACATTCTAACATACCTGTTTCTTCCAAGATGTCTAAGACATACTTCCTTTGTGACATAACCACACCTGAACTGGATTGAGCTATTTCAAGTCCTAGAAAGTACTTGAGTTTGCCTAAGTCTTTGGTTTGAAAGTGGTTGAAAAGGTGTCGCTTTAGTCTTTGGATACCCTCCTGATCATTGCCTGTAATGACAATGTCATCCACAAAAACTACCAAATAGATGCACTGGCTCGAAGAGTTATATGATAGAAACTGAATGATTTGCTTTACTCCGAAGCATTCCAAACTCTTGAACAACTGAACTAAAACGCCCAAACCATGCCCGAGGAGACTATTTCAAGCCATATAGAGAGCGGTGTAACTTGCACACTAAACCAGACTCCCTTTGAGCAACAAAACCAAGTGGTTGCTCCATATACACATTCTCAAGAAGTTCACCATGAAGGAAAACATTCTTAATATCCAACTGATAAAGAGGCCAATGACACATAGCTGCCATGGAGAGAAATAAGCGAACAGAAGCAATCTTGGCAACAAGAGAGAAGGTGTCACCATAGTCACAACCATAAATTTGAGTATAACCTTTAGCAACCAAGCGGGCCTTAAGGCGATTGATAACCCGACTCTTGGTAGCTTGGCATGTAAGGGTATCAACAAAATTTATACCTAATGTCCTTACACTAAAGTAGCAAAGCTACTATAGCATAGTGGCTCTAGGGTCGAACTCAGGGATGGGTTTTCACTCTATCTGTGATAAACTCTAAATTAGGACTTGAGTCTGATGATTTCCTTTAGCAAAAACTTGAAGTTTTAAAAGAAAGTAAAATTGTTTTGAAAGTGATGATTAAAACTAAACTCACATAGAATTAAGTAAAAAGTGGAAGAAAGAAAGTCTCCCGGAGTTAAAGGTTGCTAGGTTCAAGTGCCAGATACAAAGTGGAAAATTCCGGATTTTTCTCCTCGCATTGGGGATTTAACCTATAGTTATTTCCCGAACCGGTATAGGTTTGACAATGAAGATTTAATCCATAAAAAGTCACTAGAGATGGTAGTCAAGGTCCATTAATGGCTTAGGACACTATGGGCTATCACCTTGAATCACTTTCCAATGGCTCGTACATGATAACTAATGGACTGATATGGATCTAGCAATAAGCATCCACAGAGACCTTAAGCTTACCATGTATTGGCCAGTCAAAGTGATTCAAAGGGATGTAAGGCAAAACCTTGGCTTTAGAAGCCATTTATGAACTCCAACTACTTGAATTTAATGCACGGAAACTTTCCACGTTTTAATCTGGACTTTTCACCTAGCTTCCTTTACTCCAAGAAACTAAATGTTTAGCCTCTCATCCTCTGGGAAAACATCCTCAGAGGGTGTTTGGCTTGCAAGAAAATAGTAAATAGTAGAGAGAAAACAAAAACAAAAGATACTCTGTATTTTGCTAAGTGTAAACTTTACATGAGTTGGTCTTCTGGAGAAAGTTCCCCGACAGAGCAAAAAGGAAAATTACAAAACAATATATAGCAGGTTGTTTACCCCTGTATTCTTGCTTAGCATCTAAGGAATCATCCCATTGGTGGATTACAAGGAGAGAATTGGGATTTACATAACAAATATCTAAAGCAAAATATCAAAAAACGTCGGTCGCAAATATCTGGAAGCACTCAGGAGAATTTCGCAGGCGCACGAAATGGCTGCGAAATTTCATAGGCGCACAAGATGGCTGCGAAATCATTTCGCAGCCGAAGGCTGATTTCGTAGCCAAAGGCTGATTTCGCAGCCCTGCGAAATTGGCCTTCAGCTTGGAGTGATCTGCTTCCATTGGCTCTAACTTCTTCATTTCAACTCCAATTTGCAAACCGTTTGAAGCATTGGATTTTTGACTTCCCGATCTTCTAAACGACATAAAGCATGCATTAATTGGACTTCAGGAAGTACTCCAAAAATGGCTGAAATGACTGTCATCAAGAATGCTTCAAAGTAGATTCTTTCTTTACTTCTCCTCCTTGCATTCCGGATTGGCTATGGCAAAGGGCTGTAAGGCTTCAAAACTCTGATTCTTCATGTTTCTGAGCTTTCCATTGCTTTGCCATGGATTCCAAATAACTCTCCTCCATCTTGGATTGCTTTGGTGATCAATTTACTAACAAAAACACCAAAACTTACACAAATTGATTAGAAGGGATTGCAAAGGTCCTTAATATGTTAATTGGGTTAAAAGGTAATAATTACTACTCAAAAGTGTTCAAAAGAGTTAATTACAAGCTATCAAATAGCCCCTTTTTGAGTAGTAATCACTCCCCCCAACCGACATATTGCTAGTCCCTTAGCAATTAAGGAGAGAAAAACTAAGCAAACAAAATAATAAACCTAAAAGAGGTCATGCAAATCATTCCAAAAAATAATTGAGTGGCATGACTGATAACAAACACATCTCATATGGTGAACTAAAGATATGAAGATTCAAAATGCAATAGGATTTGTCATAGCTAATACTTAAACAAAAAGTACAAAGAGTGGAGATTATGCAATTAAGTATCAAAAGAATCTCTACTCTCAAGGTTCCAAATCAAACTCTTCCATAATGAGCTAAGTGTTATCGAGATTAGGTTCCGGATATAGTATATACAACTATCCTCACCCTCCAACCTAAGCTTTTCTCGAACAATGGCAAAATTAACTAACTCTTAATAGGTCAGGAACGCACCTTCTTATTCACAATTCTTTTTACTCACTAAACTTTAACCAATTCACCTATGTAGCAAGCAGAGGATCGATGACTCCCAACCAATCAAGGTTTAGGGCATCAGGTTTTAAAGGCTTTCACCACCCCTTCGGATCATGCTTAGGTTTCAAGGAAAGAATAGAAGCTTATTCCCTTTTTTTTTTTTTTTTTTCAAAGACTCATTGGCCTTTATGAGGTGTCCCAACACTACTAAAGAGATGTTAAGTACTGAACCAAGTCAAAATTTTCCTAAGCTTAGAAGGTGAGAAAGTTTTACCTCATATATCCGGGATCTAATGTGCACTGTGTGTGTAAAGCTTGAAATGGAAGAAATAAGTTAGAAATCAAAGAGGGCTTTAATAGATTATCAACTTTGAAAGCATAAAACAAACTCAAAGACTTAAATAATTAAGTTAAAACTCGACTTATCCTATTTTATTTTTGAGAAATTATCTTTAACAACCATAGAGAATTTTTTTTTAAAATTAAACAAAAGTAACCTAAATTACCAATATATTTAGTATTAACAATAATAATAATAATAAACTTCCTTCCTCAACTGTCTCCCCCCAACCAAGCTGAGCATTGTCCTCAATGTGGTACGAGCGAAATTATAGGAAGGAAATGGTGTCTCCTGAGTGGTATGTCATTTGAGTAGATAAGGAGAAACCACATGTTTCAAAAAGAATATGGATATGAGTAGAGGAATAAAAATAAAATAATACCAAGAGTATGCAAAAAATGATAGAGTTGTATTACTTCATGAAAGTACATTAAAGATGGTAAAAAGTAATACAACCAATCCCAATATATATCATAACAAAAGCATGGGATTGCAAGTGCTATTATAATAAGAAAATGCATAAAGCAAATTCATAAAGTAATATATGGAAATGATCAAGTAGATGGGTGCTAGTGAAGTGAAGATAATGGCTCAGATGGATGGCTGTGTGTCTCCTGGAGTCGGCTCTGTGGGCTCTAAGGGTGCAGGCATCTGGTGCTGAGGAGCTGATGGAATACCCAGATGGCTCTGAATCTGCCTCAGAATGGCAGTATGCTGAGTCTGAGCAGCAATAATTTGCTCCTGATGAGCACGAAGAGCTGCCATCTCCTGAGTAAGCATGCTCTGTGAAGTAGTCAATGTCTGCAAAGTATGAGATAGAGCTCTGTACTCGGACATGGATATGGTAGTCCTCGGCTCTGCTGAAGAGGAGGGCTGTGGTGTAGCTGAAAAAACAGGGGAAGGCAGTGGTGTGGTAGGATCAGCAGAGGGTACTTCAGGGGCAGGTGCTCTGGTGTCAGCTGGTGTCTCCATGGGCTGTGGCTCCTCTGGCTGCTCTACTGCAACAGGGGCTACTGGCTCTGCACTGTAGGCTGTCATGTTCGTCCATTTGTCAAGAGTGAATATCTCTCGACAAAACCTTTTGCGCTCAAATTGAGGCTCATTTGGGTAGCCCAAATGTTCCAAAATCTGACATAACAACCTTGGGAACAGTAGAGGAATGGCATCGGCTCTGAGTAGCTTTTTCTGATGGACCTTCTCTTCAAAATACAGCAGGGCAGCCATAATGAGATGATGAGGGCCAAAGAAGAATCCCTCAGATATTTGAAATAGTGCCTCCAGCAAAGGTCCTCGCCTCTGCACCCAGTGCTGTAGTGGAAAGATATTGTGGCGGAGGAGAGCATCTATGAAAAACATGCTAGGAGGGAGCTCCTTCCTCTGTAGATACTGGCCTGTAGATGCCCCTCTGGACAGAATACGAACTATGTCGCTCGGGGAAGGATTAGTCCAGACTCTATAATCCTCTGGCCTAGCTGGCTCGTAGGGAATGCGCAATGCCTCTGCTATGTGCCTAGCTCCCAGGATACCATGACGTCCGTCTATGGTGAAGTGGATGACAGAAGGGTCTCGGACATGGTGTGTGGTCATGGATTGATAAAAATCCATTGCCACACGGGGATAAAAGAAATCCCTTGGAGCAAGCAATTGTTCCAAATGATACCTCCGAAGCAGATGGAAGGAGTCCCTGAGCTGTGGTTGAAGTCTGAAAGTGGGCACGTCAAAACAGAGCTCAGAGTGGAAAGGCCTAGCCCTGCAATCTAAATTACCCTCAATGGGTGGCTGAGTGAGCATGGGGCGTCTGATAATCATCTCAGGAGTCATGCCGGAGGGGATCTGAGAATCTACAGGCGGTTGCTGAGACGGCTGAGACTTTGTAGCTGGCTGAGACGGCTGAGACGGCTGAGGCTCTGAAGCTGGCCGAGAGGGTTGAGGCTCTGAAGCTGGCTCTTCTGGCTCTGATAAATCGATTAATGTTGGCTCAGATACCTTAGCTTTCTTCTTTGGTGGCTGGCTACTTGCCCGTGTATGATAGCGCCTGACCGGAGGGCTCTTCGGTGCTTCCTGAACTGGAGGTGGTGTGCGCAGTGGTCGCGGAGGCTCGGATGTGGAGCCTTGGACAGGGGTCTTTGATGAAGCCCTCGTGCGGCTTGATGGGGAAGAGGACTTAGCTCCTCGAGTTCTTGCCATGGCGGGCCGGCGGAGATGGGCGGAGGTGCGCGCGCCTGAGTTTCAGATGAGAGGGAGAAGATGGAGGGTTGCTCTGTTTTTGGCTCCTCTCTGGTACTATTTAAAGTTCAAATGACCGGTTATATTAGCAATTTGGAATTTATACCGTTATAAATTGGATACCAAGGGTCACTTAAATTTTCGCAGAGGAGGGCCATTTTCGCAACAAAAGGGCATTTTCGCAGAGGAGGGTCATTTTCGCAACACATTTCGCAGCCCATTTCGCAGCTGCGAAATCGGGTTACTGTGCTGCGAAATGGCACACGAGTGCCAAAGGGGTGTTTCGCAGCTGCGAAACACCCTGCGAAATGAGGCTTCGGCTGCGAAAATTAGAGATTTCAAGCTTTGGGGATTTCGCAGCCATTTCGCAGCTGCGAAATGGAGTTCCTGTGCTGCGAAATGGCACACGAGTGCCAAAAGGGGTTTTCGCAGCTGCGAAAATTTTCGCAGAGAGGGGTGTTGGGCTGCGAAATTTATTTCGCAGCGAAGGGTCATTTTCGCAGCCAAACCTCGATTTCGCAGAGGCCATATGATGGCTGCGAAATGGTTTCGCAGCATATGGCCATTTTCGCAGGGGCCTAAATTGGGCTGCGAAATTTCGCAGACCATTAAAATTTGATAGCTTTGAGCTCCTTTTTGGCCCTCTGAGAGCTTCCTACAAATTCCTTGCAATTATTCCTACAAAAGATCATTCAAAAAGAGGAAGTTACTTATAATTAACAAAACTTTAGATAAAAAATTAAAATCAAAAGAGTCAATAAAGCTTCTAAATTAATAAACTTAAACAAAAAATATGGACTTTGGAGAAACCAAGCCCATCTAACCCTTTTCTGATTAGGCTTTCTGTGGCTCAAGGAGGTTGATTTCCTCCTTCTCTTGCTTGCATGGTTCAATGAATGGCTTAAGACGATGGCCATTGACTTTGAAGGTTTGATTTCCTGAGGGATTTGCTATTTCCACCACTCCATTGGGATGCACTTCATGAATTATGAAAGGGCCCGTCCATCTGGACTTCAACTTTCCTGGAAAGAGATGAAGTTTAGAGTCATAAAGCAAAACTCTTTGTCCTTTGGTCAAATTCTTGTGATTTACCAACTGATCATGCCATTTTTTCAATCTTGCTTTTGCAATTCTTGAATTGAGGTATGCATCATTCCTTATTTCCTCCAATTCATTCAAATCCAAACATCTCTTTAACCCAGCTCTTGTCAAATCCATGTTGAGCTTTTTTGATTGCCCACCATGCTTTGTATTCAATCTCCACTGGCAGGTGACATGCTTTGCCATAAGCAAGGCGATAGGGAGACATTCCAAGAATGGTCTTGTAAGCGGTCCTATACGCCCATAAGGAATCCAGGAGCTTAATAGACCAATCCTTCCTATTCACATTCACCACCTTCATCAAAATATTCTTGATCTCACGGTTGGCTAACTCAACTTGACCACTTGTTTGAGGGTGATAAGGTGTAGCTACCTTGTGCTTAACTCCATACTTGGCTAGAAGAGTTTCAAAAAGGTTTTATTGCAAAAGTGGGTTCCTCCATCACTTATAATGGCCTTTGGTACTCCAAATCTTGCAAAGATGTTTATCCTTGAGGAATTTAAGAACCACCTGTGATCATTGCTCCTACATGGGATTGCTTCTACCCACTTAGAGACATAATCCACTCCCACCAAGATGTAGGAATGCCCAAATGACATTGGAAATGGTCCCATGAAGTCTATCCCCAACATCAAAGATATCCACTATTAAAATGGGGTTCAAGGCATACATATTTCGGCGTGTTAGCTTACAAAGCCTTTGACCACCGATCACATGCCTTAACACATAGAATT
>JBAPGN010000675.1:0-25660 GCA_037355405.1 Vitis amurensis | reverse complement strand
GCAAGAAATTACAAAACCATAATCAAAGAAATCAGATTGCTAATGTTGCCACCGCCTCTAGTACTTCTTCAAGTTCTTTTGATAAGACGATCATGGTCTCAGCCGATGAGTTTGCAAAATCCTCTCAGTATCAAGAATCATTGAAGATTTCTACTCCGGTTACTGCTCTTGCTGAGACAGGTAAAACATGTCTTATCTCCTCCTCAAACAAATGGGTAATTGATTCAGGTGCCACTAATCACATGACAGGTAATCCTAAGACATTCTCTAGTTTTCGATCACATTTAGCCTCTTCTCTTGTTACCATTGCTGATGGGTCAACCTCTAATGTTGTGGGTTCTGGGACTGTCAAACCAACATCCTCTATCACTTTGTCATCTGTTCTAAGTTTACCTAAGCTTGCCTTTAACTTGATATCTGTTAGTAAACTTACCAAAGATCTGAACTGTTGTATCTCATTCTTTCCTGACCATTGCCTTTTTCAGGATCTTATGACGAAGCATATTATTGGTAAAGGACATGTATCTGATGGTCTTTACATTCTTGATGCGTGGGTACCTCGGTCGGTTGCTTGTTCTAGCATCGCTTCTTCAGTTAAAGCTCATTGTCGTTTGGGACATCCCTCTTTACCAGTGTTAAAGAAGTTATGTCCTCAGTTTCATAGTTTACCTTCGTTTAATTGTGAATCATGTCATTTTGCAAAGCATTACTGTAGTTCGTTAAGCCCAAGAGTTAATAAGAGGGCTGAATCTATTTTTGAGTTAGTACACTCTGATGTTTGGGGACCTTGTCCTGTTACTTCTAAAACTGGATTTCGATATTTTGTTACATTTGTGGATGATTTTTCTCGAACGACTTGGATTTATTTTATGAAGAATCGGTCTGAAGTTTTCTCTCATTTTTGCGCATTTTGTGCTGAAATTAAAACACAGTTTAATAGCTCTGTATGAACATTGAGAAGTGATAATGGTAAAGAATATATGTCTAACTCATTTCAGAGTTACATGACTCAACACGGGATTCTTCGTCAGTCCTCTTGTGTGGATACTCCTTCTCAAAATGGAGTTGTTGAGAGAAAGAATAGACATTTACTAGAAACATCCCGGGCACTCTTGTTCCAGATGAAGGTTCCTAAACAGTTTTGGGTTGATGCGATTTCTACTGCTTGCTTTTTGATTAATCGCATGCCATCTACAGTACTCAATGATCAAATCCCATATAGTATATTGTTTCCAAAGAAGTCTCTATTTCCAGTTGAACCATGAATTTTTGGAAGCACTTGCTATGTTCGAGATGTAAGGTCATCTGTGAGTAAACTAGATCCCAAAGCCCTGAAGTGTGTGTTCTTAGGGTATTCTTGTCTTGAGAAAGGTTATCGATGTTTTTCTCCTGATCTCAACAAGTATGTGGTATCGACTGATGTGGTATTTTCAGAAGATACACCTTTTTATTCTTCACCCCCAAATTCAGAAAGTGAGGGGGAGGGGGGGTGAAAATTGGCTCATATATCAAGAAACCATCCCAAGTACTCCCACTGATTCTTCTGAGCAACCACAAGCTGTTGTTGATTTACTGCCTGCTCCAGCTAAGCCACCAATTGTTCAGGAATACTCCAGGCATCAGAAGACAAAAGATACATGTCCTGCACCAACTTCTTCGTTATCTGATCCTCCCAGTGACCTTGACCTCCCCATTGGTATTCGTAAAGGTAAACGTCAATGCAAATCAGTTTATTCCATTGCTAATTTCATTTCTTATGATCACTTGTCTCCTTCCTCAAGCGTTTTTGTTACCTCTTTAGATTCTGTCTCTATTCCCAAAACTGTCAAGGAAGCCTTGAATCACCCTGGATGGTATAATGCAATGCTTGAGGAAATACAAGCTCTAGAAGTCAATCACACATGGAATCTAGTTGATTTACCAATAGGAAAGAACGTTGTGGGATGTAAGTGGGTCTTTGCAATAAAAGTTAATCCTAATGGCTTAATGGCACGACTGAAAGCCAGACTTGTAGCTAAAGGCTATGCTCAGACTTATGGGGTGGACTATTCTGATACTTTCTCTCCAATAGCCAGACTTGCTTCAGTCTGCCTGATTATATCAATTGCTGCTTCTTAGCATTGGCCCCTGCACCAGCTGGATATAAAAAATGCATTCCTTCACGGAGATCTCCAGGAAGAAGTATATATGGAGCAACCACCTGGGTTTGTTGCTCAGGGGGAGTATGGGAAAGTGTGTCATCTCAAAAAATCTCTCTATAGATTGAAGCAGAGTCCTCGAGCTTGGTTTGGCAAGTTTAGTGAGGTGATTCAAGAGTTTGGGATGAACAAAAGCAAAGTTGATCATTCAGTCTTCTATAGACAGTCAGCAAATGGTATTATTCTTCTCATTGTTTATGTTGATGACATTGTCATTACAGGAAATGATTGTGCAGGAATTTCTTCTCTCAAATTGTTTATGCATTCCAAGTTTCACACAAAGGACTTGGGCGAGCTAAAATATTTATTGGGAGTAGAAGTATCAAGAAGCAAAATAGGAATCTTCTTGTCATAGAGGAAATATGTTCTTGACTTACTTGTAGAAACTGGAAAGATGGAAGCCAAGCCATGTAGCATACCGATGATCCCTAATGTACATTTGACGAAAGATGATGGTGATCCATTTGATAATCCAAAAAGATACAAAAGATTGGTTAGGAAATTGAATTACCTTACAATGACTTGCCCAGACATTGCTTATGCAGTTAGTATTGTCAGTCAGTTTATGTCTGCACCTACAGTGAAACATTGGGCAGCCTTGGAGCAGATTTTGTGTTATTTGAAAAGAGCTCCTGGTCTGGGCATATTGTACAGCAATCATGGACATGCTCAAATTGAGTGTTTTACAGATGCTGACTGGGCTGGATCCAAAGCTGATAGACGATCCACAACAGGATTTTGTGTCTTTGTTGGTGGGACTCTTGTATCTTGGAAGAGCAAGAAGCAGAATGTGGTATCTCGGTCTAGTGTAGAATCAGAATACAGAGCCATGGTGCAAGCCATGTGCGAAATTATGTGGTTGTATCATCTTCTAATTGAGATTGGAATAAAGATTCCCATGCCAGCAAAACTTGGGTGCGACAACCAAGCAGCTATTCATATCGCCTCAAATCCAGTATATCATGAAAGAACTAAACATATTGAAGTAGATTGTCACTTTATTCATGAGAAGATTTAAGAAAATCTGATTTCCACAGGTTATGTGAAGACTGGAGAACAACTGGGAGATATTTTCACAAAGGCGTTAAATGGAACTCGGGTTGAATATTTTTGTAACAAGCTAGGTATGATTAACATTTATGCTCCAGCTTGAGGGGGAGTGTTACAGAATCAGAATCTACCTTATTTATGTAGTTGACTTACCTTATTTATGTATTGATTATAGGCTTGATTATAGGATGTAAATATAGGAGACTTACCTTAGATAGACTAGCATAGCATGTATAAATAGAGATGTTTTTGTTATGAATAAATTGACAGTTTACATATTCTCTGCAGTTTATAGTTGAAAACCATCTCTCTCTTCTCAATTTTGGCTTTTTAAAATCTCATCTGATATATCTTCTTATCTTGAGTTATATCCATGGTGTAAAAAATCGAATTGGACTGGCTACTTAGACCATTGGCTGATAACGGTTCCGATCCGACTAATTGGTCCGGAAATAGGTTGAACCAGAATCGAACCGATTGAATCGGACGAACCGGAATCAGTGCATCACTCTTCCCGGATATTCTTCCATCAATATCATTCTTTAATATTCTTCCCAGAAAAAATAATTACAAAAAGCCAATCAATGCTTTTAACACCAAGGTTATTTTATGATAGGGACATGGATCCTTAAGGGCATGTCCCACTGCGCCTGCCATATGGCATAAAAGCAGTTCTCGACACCATCTCCGACCTCAAAATGTTCATTTTGAACACCATGAAAGCGGGCTTCAATGTATGTTTCACAAGAGGGATTGGGAATTGCTTCAAATGGGAAACCATTTGAACATGAATAGGTTATTGAGAATCATATTCACTTTCATTAATAAACAAATCAATTTCCAAAAATTACATTCAACCCTTTAATTTCATTCATTTTGCCTCTCATGTTCTTCAAGTAATTGTGCTTGTTCTTCCTTCATTCTCTTTCATTTTAATTTTTGTTATTGATTATTCCATAGTGTTGCTCACTTATCATATTTTTGTTGCCCTTTTATACTTAAAAAGTGATTTAACAATGACTCGAAAGTGTGGAATGACTTTTGAGAAGTAAAAAACTCTTTTTTATTTTATTTATTTATTTATATTTTTAAAGATGAATAAAATATTTTATATTTATTTAATTAATTAATTTTATTTAAAGAGCTTATAACTTAAAAACATCTCAATATAAAAGTTAGAAAAATGTTATTTCTTAACAAAACTCTATCTTGATTTATGTAAGAAGTTATTTTATGTTTAGTAAAACTTTTACAATATTGATATTATTTTTTGAAAATCATAATTTTTACTTCAACTTCAATATTGGGTTAAAACAAAAAAATAGGGAATTACCTTAAAAGTTCTCAACATATTGATAGGGGATCCGACTTTGGATAAGACAAAAAATGGAGATATTGATTGCTTTTAGTATAAATATTTTACAATTAATTAAGTTTATTAGGGAAGATTTGATAAATTAGGTTGTGATGTTGATTAGGGTTCAAGAGGAGATGAGGTTAAGAATAGGAAGAAGTTTAAAAGAACATTTCAAAGGGAAAATATAATTAAGTTTGGGGATGTTGATTAGATTATAAGAGAAATGAGACTAAGAAGTAAAAAAGAAGAATTTAGAAGGTAAAACATGCATGTTTGAAGTGACTTCTTTCCATCAGGATACAAGAAAGGGTAAAAATATCATTTTGAGTTTTTAATTTGTTTAATCATAATTGTTGATGTCTTGCGTCCCGATGATCCACGTAGCTGCCAAATGGACGAACGCTTTCAACCAAGATTGAGTTCTGGTTCAGTTGTCCCTGCAAAAGATGTCCGGACATGGTGTCCGGACATACCCTCCGATGGTTTTGTCAGCCATGGTTAGAGAGATTAAGCAGTTGGCCTTTTACTAGGTATAACAAGCTTACCTTCCTCCTTGTGTGAAGGTTCTTATATATAGTGTCAGGAGTTTTGCCTCCCTCTTTAATGGTAGGGAGACTTTTTGGCTCGTCATGATGCCTCTAAGTGGTGGTAGGGCCATCATCACCCTACGGGCGGCTGACAGAGATCGTGGGAGGCGTCGCGGCTGTCAGAGATCGTGGGAGGTGACTTGCCATCATTCCTGTCATTTCGCTCTGCAGGTGGCGGAACGTGGGCCGTGGCAGGCTGTCAGAATGACGTAGTAAGACTTGCTTACTTTAGTCAACGATTCGGACAACATATCCGGATAGGATATGCTATCGTTCGGATGCGATGCTTGCGAGTGTCGCGTGCTTCTCCTTGAGGGAGTCCGGATAGGGGAGGGCGCCACGTGTCCATCTTTGGGGAGTCCGGATGGAGTGGCTCCGGACAGCGAGGCGTGCCACGTGTCATCAGGGAGAGGGGTCCCTACAATGCCCCCCTTTTAACTTGTCAATTTTGCCCGGGCAGAATGGGCGGGTTAAAAATGATTGTTTTTGAAACTGAGGTTGCTTTTTGCACTCATTGGGCCACATGGTGCGCGAAGGCGAAGAGAAACAAGAGCATTTATGATGAGCCGCCATCTCTGGGATTTCCCAGGCAGCGTGTCTGTTCAATAATGGCGTGGCTGAGCGGTTAGAATATCGAGGGGCTGTCTCTCGTCTTAAATAGCAGACCGAGTCCTTCACTCTTGCCTTTTTTCTTCTGCATTTTCTGCCGGTAGTGCTTTCTCTTCAGCCTTCTGCGTATCTTCGTTTGTGAGTGAGGTTCTAGGGTTTTCTACTAGCAATACCCGTGTCGTGACGGTGACTGCATCACGGACTTCATCTCCATTTTCCCAGTTTACGCTCGGTACGTTCTCTATTCCTGCCTTCTTCTCGTTGTGTTTGCTTTGTGGTTGTTTTTGGCTTATTGGGCAAGCTATTTGCGACTGGGGGTCAATATTGGTTTCTAGGGCTTTCTCAGGGGTTTTGATTGTGTTTTGGGTGAGTTAAGGTTTCTATTGCCCCCCTACGCCTTTTGTGGGCTACCGATTCTTGTTTGTGGTAGAGCCCAGGGTTGGGATGGGGATGCTGGTGATGTTAGGTTTTCTGAGCGTTTTTGTCATTAGGGTTGTGGGGCCAGGTCTTTGTTTTTTACTGTTGGCATCTTGCCATGCAGGTTCCGCTTCAACCCCACTCCCAAAAATGTCTGCCAACAAGGACGTTGCTTCGTCTAGTGTGGTCGAGAAGAACGGAAAAATCTCCGGAGAGGTTCATGCGGAAAAATCTGTGGACAAGCTAAATGTGAGGGAGTTCTGTTAACGCTTCTGCATCCCGAATGGCGTGTCTGTTCACCTTGTGGACGGAGAGGCCGTGTCGATTGAGAAATCTGCGGACAACGCTATCTACTTCACTAAGGAGCAATTCAATGTTGGGCTCCGGTTCTCCCTCCCCTCGTTGTTCAAAGAATTTCTCCATGTCACCCGGATCCCCCCGGCTTACATCCATCCGAACATGGTCCGAGTGCTGATGGGGTGCAGCATTCTGAGCATGCTGTTCAACCTGAACCTTTCACTACTGGAGGTTCTTTTTATCTACTCCATCAAGAAGGGGAAGAATGATATTCACAACTTTGTTGCCTGCCTTCCATCCCTTCAGTTGGTGACCAACCTTCCTGACTCGACCAAGGGGGCCACTAGAGGACACGTGCTGGTCAAGGGCCTATGGGCGGGTTTGTCAGTGCATCCGGACAGGAAGTTCGCTCCCAACCATTCATTGAAGGTTCCAGGTATGAATAAGTTGCTCCTTGTCCTCCCGCAGTTGCGAGATAGGTCAGCATTATTAGTTGGTTGACATGCTTTGTTTTCTCGGGTGCAGGTAAGGATAGAAGGGGGAAGTTTGTAGAGTGGGTGGAAAAAGCCTCGTTCGATCAGCTGAACAGACTATTTGAGATTGCGGCGGGCGAGAGGAGCTGTGAAACGCTTCTCTTCGCACAGAATCTCCGCTTGGTTACCCAAGAGCCCCAGCCGTACATACTCCCAAGGCGGCTACCCAAAGAGGTGGTGGCTGGGGAGCATTTCATTCTCAAAGATCTCCCATTCTACACGGCGGTGCGAAAGGCAGACGCCCAGGCACGCAAAGCACTTCTCAACGAACGGGAGGAAAGAAGGCAAGAGGGGACTTTGCGGAAGGCCCCTGGTGATAAACGCTCCGCGCCCTCTCCTCCTACTGGCGCCCCAGCGGGAAAGAAAAAGAAGAAGGTTCCCACAAAGGGAAAAGCAATAAAACCTCCAACTCCCACAAAGGGAGTTGTAATAAAATCGCCAGCTCCCACAAAGGGAATAGTAATAAGTTCTGCAGCTCCCGTGAAGGGAATAATAATAAGATCTCCAGCTTCCTCTGGCTTGCCCTCTGTTTCGAGCGGTTCCGGACGTCTCGCGGGTCTAAACAGATCGGGGCCTTCAATGCCAGTGGCTGAACGGATGGCTATTTTGGCTGAGGAAGCAACCTCAGTGTGTCAGCCCGGCTCTTCCCCTCCGGACGCGGGTGTAGCCGAGGCCTCTTGCGCTGAAACGTTGCCTCCTATGGCGCCTCCAATGGAAGAAACGGGGGTTGAAGAGTAGGGTTTGCCCCCTTGTGAGTCGAGCTCCCTTGCCCTTGTACCGGTGAAGGGGCCAGCTACGAAAAGGTCTCGACCGGCCCGTGATTTAAAGTCTAGCATCAACGGGCGGCTTTAGGATATTCTTCTGGAAACCATCGAAGTCAGCTACTCATCCACCCAAGAGGACCATCCGGAGGAGAGTGAGATGGAGATGGCGGAAGAGAACCCAACCGACCCGGTGTTGGTCCCGGATGAGGGTTCGCCTGAAGAGATCCAGCCGATCGTGAATGATGGGGGCCCGGAGCCGGGGAAGGAGTCCCGCCCTAGGGCCTCGTCAGGGGGGAGTCCCGTTGATGATGCAGCTTGCACCTCCGCTAGCCCTTTCAGCTATGCGGAGTTAGGAGAGATGTTGAAACAGATTCCATCCGGCTCAGATGTTGTTGCGCCTTTAGCGAAAATGTTTGAAGCGGCGGAAATGGTATAACTTATCCTCCTTTGATTTTTCTTGCCATACTGGTGTGCTTTTTACATGGCTTGCAATTTGAATTTCTTGTTGTGGGTTTTTCTGTAGCTGGTGAGCGGTATTCGCGGCATGGTTCTACAACACGATCTTTTTATAAACCTGCTGCAGATTTCCGATCACATGAAGGCCTTCGTCTCCCAGTGCATGAGCGGTGAAGAGGAATTGCGCTTGAAATTGGAGCAGGCCGAAGCCAGCTTATTCGTTGCTCGGAGAGCCTTTGAAGAGAGTGCTGAAGCCTTGAAGAGGTCCCAGGATGACAACGAGGCTCTCCGGATAGAGCTAGCAGAGGCGAAAAGCTGGGAGGAAGCTACAGACGCCCGCCTGCACGAGGCGGAAAACGAGATGGCCCAGCTGAGGGGGGAAGTGAGACAACTCCGGACAGAGGTGTCAATTGAGAAAAAACAGATAGAGGATTTGCAGTTGCGCTTATCAGCACAAAAAGAAGAATTGGAGGCTGAGTTTGCTGCGGAAAGGGAGGAACTCGAGACGGACTACTAGAAGCAGGTAGACGAGATGTATCTCTTTGGCTACCGTTGCTGCATGAAGAAGCATGGCATCAAACGGGATGTCTCTTCGATTCCCCCCGGGCGATGAAGAAAAGTTGCGCCGCAAGCCTTCCCAATGAGAACTTTTTTTTTTTTTTTTGTAATTTTTACTGCTATTTCTCCCTGTATTAGTAGTCCGGAGAACCTTTTTTGTATACAATTTTCATTAGTATTAATAAAACATACTCATTCACATTGTACTTGTATCTTTCTTTCATTGGTAATACTGTTTTAAATTGGACACATTCCATGGTCGGAGCAATGGGGTTCCGTCTAGCTTTTGTAGATGATAGGCTCCACTTTCACTTGTCTTGGATACTATATAGGGGTCTTCCCAATTGGCTTGAAACTTTCCTGCTCCTGTCTCAGCAGTGTTTTCGAAAACCTTCCTAAGGACCAGCGTTCCACTTTTGAAACTTCTGGGTCTTGCCTTGCGATTGTAGTGAGCGGCTGCCCTTTGTTGATAGTTTGTCATCCGGATGGATGCGGTTTCTCTTACTTCGTCTGCCCAGTCCAAGTTTCTTCCTAACTCCGCATTTGCATCATCCTGCATTTCTGTCTCGGTTCGGATAGTGGGTAACCCTATTTCAGTAGGAATGACTGCGTCCATACCGTATGCGAGGGTGAAGGGAGTGTTTCCTGTCGAACGTCCGGGTGTGGTTCGATAAGCCCACAGGACGCCGGGTAGCTCTTCCACCTACTTCCCTTTAGCTTGCTCGAGCCTCTTCTTTAAGGCAGTTATTAGGGTCTTGTTTGTGGCCTCTGCTTGCCCATTACTTTGAGGACAACGCGGTGTGGAGTATGAATTCCGTATGTTTAGTTCCGAAAAGAAATTCCGGAAAGCGATGCTATCAAACTGTGGTCCGTTGTCGGTTATAATGGTTTGGGGTATTCCAAAGCGGCAGATGATGTTTTTCCATATGAATTTGGTGACATCTTTGTCTTTGATGCTAGCGTATGCTTCAGCTTCCACCCATTTACTGAAGTAATCCGTGGCGACGAGCAGGAATTTCTTCTGGGCGGCTGCGGCTAGTAGGGGTCCTACTATGTCCATGCCCCACTGCGCGAAGGGCCAGGGACCTGAAATTGGTTTCAACGTCTTCGACGGCACATGTGGTAAGGGGACATGCCTTTGACATTTGTCACATTTTTTGACATAGGCTGCCGCATCATTTTTCATCGTGGGCCAATAATACCCTTGCGAATGGGCCTTGTGCGCCAGAGATCGACCTCCGGAATGGTTCCCACATACCCCCTCATGCAACTCAGCTAAAACATACAGGGCCTCTGAGTGGTTTAGACACCAGAGATAGGGACCTGTAAAGGACCGTTTGTACAAGTGTCCCCCGATCAAGGTGAAATGGGCGGCTTGCACCCGGATCTTGTGTGCCTGCTTGGGCTCTTCGGGCAGAGTGCCTGTCTGGAGGTACCTTATAATGTCTTCCGTCCACTCTTGGCCGTCTGCTTGGTTTGCCTTAATGGTATTGCAAGTGGAGGCTTCCGCGACGGAAGGGTTGGCTTGCACATGTATAGGTAACAATATGGCTTCTTTGATGGGAAGGGAAGCAGCTATGCCTGCCAGGGCGTCGGCACATCCATTTTCAGTTCGTTTGATTTTTTCGATCGTCCATTCGGTGAACCATTGTAAAGTGTCCCTTACTTTAGTCAGATATCGCGCCATACGCGCATCCTTAGATTCATATTCCTTCTGGACGTGCCTTACCATGAGTTGGGAATCACTATAGACCCGGAACCTGGAGACGGATAGAGCCAGGGCGAGGTCCAATTCGGATAGGATGGCCTCATACTCCGCTTCATTGTTAGAGGCGAGGAACCCCAGCTGAATGGCTTGCTCCAGATGTTTTCCTGTTAGGGACTGTAGTAGGAGTCCTACTCCAGATCCTGATGACCGGGAGGCTCCATTGACCCGCAAAGTCCACCACTCTTTTTCATTTGGTTCTTTGGGCTGGATAGGCTTTCGGGAGTATTCCAGCACGAAGTCAGCCATCACTTGGCCTTTCATGGACAACCTGGGTTGGAACTTGATTCCATATTCGCTCAACTCTATGGCCCATTGAAGCATTCTTCCGGTTAAGTCCGATTTGTGCAGGATGTTGCAAAGGGGTTGGTCAGTTAGCACGACCACCGGGTGGGCTTGTAAGTGGGCGGAGCTTCTGGGCGGCACTTCGAAGGGCCAAGGCCGTTAGCTCCATCTTTGAATACCTAGTTTCTACGTCTGCCAACGCTCTGCTGACGTAATAAATAGGTTTCTACTCCTTGGGCGAGGGGCAACGGAATAGAACTGCGTTAATTGCCCACTCTGATACAGCCAAATATATATACAATTTTTCTTCAGGGAGGGGGCTGCTCAGGATGGGCGGTTGCATGAGGCAATGTTTAATTTTTTCAAAAGCGCTCTAACAGCTGTCTATCCATTCGCTCACTCCAACTTTTCGTATTGCCAAGAAGAAGGGTCGCAGTTCATTAGTGAAATGGGCTATAAAGCGTCCTAGCGCGATGAGCTTGCCTGTGAGGCGCTGTAATTCCTTTTTGCTCCTGGGGGGTGGTGTTTCTATGACTGCCTTAACTTGATTCGGGTTAACCTCTATCCCCTTTTGGCTGACCATAAATCCCAGGAATCTGCCAGCACTTACGCCAAAGGCGCATTTAGAAGGATTCAACTTCATGCCATACTTCCTTAAGAGGTGGAAGACTTCTTGCAAGTGGAGGACATGTTCCTCTCGGGTTTTTCTTTTAACCACAATATTGTCCATATATATCTCTACTGTGCGGCCGACCAGAGGTTTGAAGATCTTCGTCATCAGTCTCTGATAAGTAGCGCCAGCGTTTTTGAGTCCGAACGACATGAATTTGCAGCAATAAAGACCGTGCGGCGTTATGAAGGTTGTTTCTTCCTCGTCAGCCAGGGACATGGGGATTTGATGGTATCCGGAGAAGGCGTCCAAGAAGGAGAGCATCCCTTGCCCAGCAGTGGAGTTCACAATTTGATCTATATGTGGCAAAGGGAAACTATTTTTTGGGCATGCATTATTGAGGTTGGTGTAATCGACGCACACCCGCCATTTCCCTTCTTTTTTGGGTACCACCACTACATTTGCCAACCAGTTCGGGTACTCCACTTTTCTGATGAATCCGGCTTCCAACAACTTGTCAATCTCATCCCGGATAATCTTTTGTTTGTCCGGGTGAAAACATCTAACCCTCTGTCGGATGGGTCTTGCTGTTGGCAAGACGTTAAGCCTATGAGAGACGATGGAAGGATGAATTCCCTTCATATCAGAATGTGCCCATGCGAAGACGTCATGACTTTGTCGGAGGGCGTTCTGAATGTTCTAGGTCTCTTCTGGTGTCAGGAGGGAACTGATATATGTAAGGTGAGTACCTTCTTCCGAAATTTGGATCGCCTGTAAGAGATCCGCTGTCGGGGGATCTTTGTCCGCCGGACTCAATAATTGCTATTGGTCAAGTGCATGGCTGGACTCAGGGAGGGGTTTATCCTCCTGGCTGGTCCCTGCTTCTCGTGCTATCTGGTAGCATTGGCGAGCGACTAACTGGCTGTTGTGCAGATCAATTTGTCCGTCTTCAATGAGAAAGCTTACCATTTGATGGTACGTAGAGGGGATGGCTTTCATGTAGTGCAGCCATGTGCGCCCCAAGATGACATTAAAGGGTGATAAATCTTGTACCATCGAAAATTGTACGCTGAGAGTGACTGGGCCAGCTTGGACCGACAGTACAATATCTCCCAAGGAAGTAGTTGACGCCCCGTTGAATTTGGACAAGATTCGCCCAGGGTTTTCAAGGCCTGTGAGACTGCGTCTCATGTGGCTAATGACCAATGCTTGTACAAGATCGGCCGAGCTGCCAGGGTCAACTAGGATGCGTCTCACGTCGAAGTCTCCTATTTCTAGGGATAGGATGAGGGCGTTGCGGTGCGACTGCAATATCCGTGTGAGGTCTATTGGTGGGAAAATGATTGTCCCATCTATGGGGCGAGGCCCCCCCCCCCCCAGTATCCCAGGCCGGATGGAATTGACACGTTCACGCACCGATGCTGCCCGCAACAACCTCTGTCTCTTTCGTTTGGAGTCGTACTCCTCGTCGAATGGGCCTCCATTAATATAGTTTATAATGGCTTTAGGGGCGGCTGGAGCCCTGGGGGTTCCAGAGTTGTGATTTCGGGAAGCGTCTCTACCTCTGGCATCTGAGCGGATGTATTGCTTTAAATGTCCCGCCCTTATGAGCTTTTCCACCAAGTAATGGAGGCTCCTGCATGCCTCTGTAGTGTGGCCGTGCTTTTTATGGTAGGCACACTTCTTACTATGATCTCTTCGGGCCGGGTCCGCTTTGAGGGGCTCGGGCCACCTGAAGTCGAATAGGTCTCGGATCATGGGGAGGAGTTTCTCGTAGGATATGGAGAGGAGTGTGAGGGGCAGCAGTTCCGGGCGACTTGGCCCTTCCTGTCTTTGATCGAACGGCCTTGGCCGATCCGGAAGTTTGGCACTTCTTTTCGCACCACTTCTGGATGCCTGTCCGGCAACCAAGATTTGCTGGGTGGCTGCTCGCACGTCATCTTCGAGCATCAAGTATTTGCTCGCACGCCGGAACAAGTCGTCCGTCGTCGTAGGAGGCTTCTTAGCGAGTGATTCAAAAAATGGGGTGCCTGGACAGATGCTTCGCTTGAAGATCTGCAGGACAGCATCCATGCTGTAAGCCTCTACTTGTAACACGGCTTGACCAAACCGCTTCACGAACTCCCTTAAGGACTCGTTATCCTGCATTTTTTATGTTTTGTAGAGTGCTGATGTTTTGCTTATGCCGAGCAGAGCATAAGTATTGTCCCACGAAGGCTTCCGACAGGTTCCTGAAATTATCCACAGAGTTGGGAGGTAGGCGATGAAACCATGAGAGGGCCTGCCCTTGTAGGCTGGCGGGGAATACTTTGCACAGTAGCTCGTCGTTTCCTATATTGAGAGTCATGAGCTGTCGATAATGCATGATATGGTCGAAGGGGTCGCTGGACCCATCGTACGTGGAGAATTTAGGCACGAGGAATCCCCTTGGGGGCTCGTAATGAATAATATGAGAGCAAAAAGGCGTGGAGAGCATGTCGTCCAGCCTTTTGCCGATGGAGCCACTGGGTGGCTCGTTTGGGAGGTTTCTCCCAACTTGTTGTACCGCTTGGTGCGGGGGAAAGTTCTGAACGTTCTGCACCATGGGGGTGACCATAGGGTCAAGGTGTGGGGGAACGTTCTGCACCATAGGGGTGACCATAGGGTCAAGGTGCGCTCCCCAGGTTGTGGCTACTGGCGGCCTTGGCCTCCCAGGTTCCTGTGGACCTAGTCTCGCGCGCATCACGCCAGACAACTGGGGTCTTTTGTCGCGTTGTCTTTTTGCTGAGAAATGAGTAGAGTTTGAGGTTTCCTCATGGAAAGCTTGGTGCATGGGTGTGTGTCGCTCATGTGGTCTCACGTTGCATGTTTCAGGGATTGCTCCTGCAGTTCCAAGGTATATTGACTCTAGGTCAGGTCTTGAGTTTGCTACCTGACCTCTTGAACACTGACGACGGGGAGGCCCCGTCAATGAAGCCTGTATGCGCAGCACAACATTTTCTTCCCTCAATCTCGCTGTCTCCTGGAGGAGAGCTTGCATTTGTCACTCACTTGCCAGTTGTCTTCTCTCGATGGCATGGCGCCATTCAGAATTATCTTCCTCTTCCCTAGCATACGAGCGACTTTTGGAAGGTGTGGCCATCTTTGCCGGTGACTGAATCAGCGAACTTCCCACAGACGGCGCCAATGTTGATGCCTTGTGTCCCGATGATCCACGTAGCTGCCAAATGGACGCACGCTTTCAACCAAGATTGAGTTCTAGTTCAGTTGTCCCTGCAAAAGATGTCCGGACATGGTGTCCGGACACACCCTCCGATGGTTTTGTTAGCCATGGTTAGAGAGATTAAGCAGTTAGCCTTTTACTAGGTATAGCAAGCTTACCTTCCTCCTTGTGTGAAGGTTCTTATATATAGTGTCAGGAACTTTGCCTCCCTCTTTAATGGTAGGGAGACTTTTTGGCTCGTCATGATGCCTCTAGGTGGTGGCAGGGCCATCATCACCCTACGGGCGGCTGACAGAGATCGTGGGAGGCGTCGCGGCTGTCAGAGATCATGGGAGGTGACTTGCCATCATTCCTGTCCTTTCGCTCTGCAGATGGCGGAACGTGGGCCGTGGCAGGCTGTCAGAATGACGTAGTAAGACTTGCTTACTTTAGTCAACAATTCGGATAACATATCCTGATAGGATATGCTATCGTCCGGATGCAATGCTTGTGAGTGCCGCGTGCTTCTCCCTGAGAGAGTCCGGATTGGGGAGGACGCCACGTGTCCATCTTTGGGGAGTCCGGATGGAGTTGCTCCGGACAACGAGGCGTGCCACATGTCATCAAGGGGGGGGGGGGGGGGGGTCCCTACAATAATCATGAGAAAAACCTTGATAAAAAGGTTAATATAGTATTTTGAAGTAAAGGTAAATTTTGTAGTGTAATATTTAGATCTGTCTAATAATCCAAAATTTAGCGAAAGGTTGTGAAATTTGAGGAAGGTCATATTCTATATAAGGAGGAGAAAAATTATCCTTAATCAAAATAATTTAAGAACAGACAATACAGAGTTAAATTGAGAGTTATTCATTTAGGTTGGAAATTGGACCCAACATTATCCAATTTCATCTATGCAAGAGCCTGAATTCATTTCTACCACCTGGACATAGTTAGTCAAATTCTAGCTATCAACATAAGTTTTGATGAATCAGGCTTGGTTTGAAATTTGTTTTGAGAAATAGTTTTTATTTTTTAAAATAAAAATAATTTTTTAACTTAAAAAATATATATTTGATTAATTTTGATTCAAAACAATTTTTGAGAATTTATTATCAAAATATATTGATTTTTGAGAACAAATTGGAAGCGTTTATTTATTTTTGGTTAAATATTTAAGAAAAAAAATTGAAAATACTAATACTACACCAATAACCTTTACATTCTACATAGGTGTATTTTCACAAAGAGTAAATTGATTTATATATATATATTTAAGTTTTTAAATGAAATTTTGTTTTTAAAAACTATGGATTATTGTTTTTAAATACTATTCTAAAAAACTATATATATTTTTCTTAAACAGGCCCTTATTTATTATTACTCATTACTTTGAATATTTAAGTGATCAGAAAAAAAAGTAACTCCGGTGCAGTGTCAAGGGAACACAATCATGACAAGTTTTTCCTTCTTTATATATTTATGCATAACAAGGCAACGACATCACAACAACCAGCTACAGGGAATGCTTATTTTACAGGCAAGTAGTGCCCCAGTGGAGCGGGGCTCTTATTATGCATGCATTACAGAAATTATTGGACGAGAACGTACGTAGTACGATAGGAACAGTACTGATTTTCAAGATCTCTATCTTCGGTCCTCATTTGGGTAGCTGAGACCTCTATCTTCCTCCTTCCTCCCCCCCCCCCCGGGGGCGCGCAACTCTATTTTGTGTTTTACTTTTTTTAGCCTTATTTAATTTCAAGATCACCTTCTCCTTGTACTGCTTTTCCCTACGACCCTAGCCCATAGAATTGAGTCAAGTGGAGGTGATGAAAAAGAGGCCAAAAAAGGGAGGAAATGAGAGATGGGTAAGTGACTTTAAGAGGATTTAGAAAGCCACCCATGTGGTGAAAGAGATTGGGAAACATTTATTAAAAGTATGAGGTGGGGTTGAGATATAAATGGAATATCATTATTTCCATTTTTTGGTTGAATAAAGATGACTCCTAATTTTTTTGTTTGGGGGGGGGGGGGGGGGGACATGCCTTAAAGCTTTTACCAATGGTGTCAAGTTGGCATCTTTAAAAATTGGACCCAAAGTTGGGTCTAATTGAAGAAAAAAGTACAAAAACAAATAAGAAATTAAAAAAAAAAATATTGAAAATAGAAGATGTTTTGAGCACTTGTTGTATGACATAATTTTGTCCATTCTATAGTCTTTTTTATGCCTAAGTTGATAGTTGGTAACAAATGAGTTTAATTTGTTTAATGGTTATATTTTGTGCCTTTTTTTTAAAGTCCTAAAGCATCTATTTCATGGTACAATTTTCATGATTTGAAACCTAAAAACACTTTACATTAGACAAATTAAAGTCATATTTTATTACATTTATCATCATTGTAGGTACAATTTTTCATAAGTTGGACTAAGTATACGAGGGACCCTTTCATAGTACAAATTTGTCGACCTATATTTTGAAAATTTCATATCGATCATTTATTTCTTAATAATTTATGATTCATTTATAATATAAATTTACCTTATTTTTGCAACTCTTAGTAGTGGCCACTAGTTGGCTTAGAAGTTTGATTGGTTAAATCACCAAATCAATCGAATATGTAAATCATTTGAATAGGTCAATCAATCGAGTTTGCCCATCTCCTAATGAAGTCTTGAAGATAATAGACTGTTTTTTAACTTAGTTGAAAAATGAGAAGAATGGATATTGGTTGAAATTAGGTTGAACAATTATAAATCTTAATTTATTTTTTTTACAATTTCTTTAAGTGTTTTCAGGAATCAAACATAATGTTAGTATTTTTTTCTTCATATTTTTCAATCTCTTTAAAAAAATAACCTCCATCAAACTTCTTTATTATATTTCATATCAAAACATTTTTTACAATATAATATAAGGGATATTTTTATTTATTTGAAACTATACTTATAATTTTAAAAATATGAAGGTTAATGCATGTTTGGAAATATTTTTTATTTTTTTGTTTTAAAATAGAAAGTTTCATATAAAAATACATGAATTCTTATGTTAAAAATAGGTACTTGAAACATTTCTTAAAATTTTTAAAAGATAAGGAATTAATTTTTATTTTTTTTCACTTCTAAATATTTTAAAATAATATTCCTAAAATACAAGGGGTTGATAGAGGGTTGGTGGGAGGTTTGAGAGTTATTTGATGAAAAGATAATGAATAAAAAATTAAGGATAAAATTATCAAAATGAAAAAAATAATAAAATATATATAATTTTAAAAATATTAATTTAGTATTATAAATATAGGTATTTGATAAAAGGCACGTGGGATTGGATGGACTTAATACTGTCAATGATAAGGCTTTTGGGGCAACGGGGTAATGTTAAAGACTTTTGGAGTAATGGGGTGACAAACCTAAATCTCACATCAAACTTTCTAAATGTGACCCGTCGATTTCTAATTAATGCCTCAACTAAAATTAACTTTATAGGAAGAAGCTTAGAAAATTCATGCCTCAACTAACACTTAAATAGGAGAAAGCGACACCCATCCATAATGCAACCAAGACCTGCTCAAGGGGTAATTATGAGATAAAAAAAAAAATATTTTTTTTATTGTCTATGATGTTATGATTTAAAATAATTTTGATTTGTAATGGCAAATTTGTTATGGACTTGACTAATTGGTAACTTCTTGTGCCATTGGAAACGTCATAATGAACATATTAATAGAAGAATATAAATAAATTATATATGAAGATATACAATATTTTAATGTGATTCGATCAATCATGTTTACTTTAACGGATGAGAGATATCATTTCACTATATGATAAAAAATATTACAAATGATAAAAATAAATACAAATATTAGGTCTTGAAACATTCCATGTTTCTTACTTGACTATTATATTTTTGTTTTTGAACCATAAAACAAATATTTGCTTTAGTCTATACTATTATGATTCTCTCGTGGCTTTCACAGTTCTTTGTGAAGTATAATTTGGGCATGTCATTTGTTGAAAATTATCTACCATTTGCTTTTGATTTGTCAAACAACAATAGATATTCATCAATGTATTGTTGCTAAATAAAAACCATTAGCATTAATTTCAGCCTGGTAAACAATATTACTAATTAATGCCAAATTCGATGAGAGAGTGGTCACTTAATATATATATTGGTAAAGTTTACATGGTTTAATTTTGGAAATCCAACGTGACAAGCACTAAACACGGGCATTGCATTTATCATAAGAGCATTTAAGAAAAGTTCAAAAAAGAGCTCACACTTAACATGTTTTACAGACATGGAAAAATATTCCTTGAGCACTAGGTCTTACATTAATTTCTACAAGGACCATCTTGATCATAGACGGCCGTGACAATTAACTTGAGTGATTGATGGGATATATTTTCTGATTTTTTGTTTTCCAAATTAAAAAATAATATGGTATGCTTATATAAAAAGTTTAAATTTGTAATTTATAAAAATTATTTTTTTAATTTTTAAAATTTGAGGTAGTAAAAATTTGTTTAGTAGTTTTCAGAAAAGTTATAACGTGAATAACAATGGTTTGACACGGTTCAATTGTTGTTGCTGCTTTTGTTTTTGTTTGTTTTTTATTTTATGTTATTTTTATTTTTTCTCCCCTCCCTTAAGTATATTTGCTTTATAAACACCCACCTTAAGATGGTTCAATAGGTCAGTGAAATTAGGTCAATTAACAATGGCATCAACACAGTTTCCAAGCTTTCGAGCTGCTCCTGTACAAAGTGTTCAGGAGCTAATCAAAGAGCCCATCCCTGCAGTCCCACAGCCCTTTATCCTGGATGATCCGCAGCCTCCAATTCTCTCAGTCAGCACTCCCCTGCCACTACTCCCCACCATTGACATGAAACATTTAATCATGAGTGAAACCGCAGATTCTGAGCTAGAGAAGTTGCACTCAACTCGCAAAGAATGGGGTTTCTTTCAGGTTTCTTTCAAAATCAAGAATCTTTAATCATTTGTAGGGATGGCAATGGGGCGGGTCTTTTCGGGTACTCACCCCGCCCCGTTCCTAATGGATCGGGGTTTAATTTTAATAAACAGGTTTGAAGATTTTTTTAAAACCCAGGGCGGGTTCGGGTATTGCCCCACCTTGCCCCGCCTGATTATATATAAAATTAAAATTTTAATTAAATTTAATTTAAAATTTAAAATTAAATTAAATTAAATTTTGTTTTATTATTTTTAATATATAGATAATAATAAAATATTTTTAATAAAATAAGTTATAAAAAATATGATAATTTAGTCATTTATAAAATATATTTATTTTAATATAATTAAAAATTTTAAAAGTAATTTAAAAAAAAATTAAAAAAAAGTTAAACAGGGTATGAGAATTTATTACCCGCCCACCCCGTTTAATTTTTTAAATGGAACGAGGATGAGAATTGTTTCAAATAAACGGGGCAGGATTGGGATGGGGGCGACCCGTCCCGAACCCGCCCCGTTGCCATCCCTAATCATTCGTCTATGTAGCACTTGAACTTTTAAGGGCTGTTTTGTTGTGCATGAAATCTAGTTTCATGTGTCCAGGCCAGGCAAATGAAGAGGACGACGTGGGGCGACAGAAGATTATTCGGAAATTAATAATTTGGCACATATGATATCCATTACAATTTTGTATAAAGCATACCCCTATAATCTGTTTGCACCTTGTATGACTTATATATATAGATATTAAACTAAATCCAATATGAAAAAATAATAATAATAAATAAGAACACAGAAACTAACATGTGTGTTCATGGATGCGCAGTTGGTGAACCATGGAGTCAGCTCTTCACTTGAGGAGAAACTGAAATCTGAGATCGGAGAATTTTACAAACTTCCCTTGGAAGAGAGAATGAAATACAAGATGAGGCCCGGGGATTTTGAAGGGTATGGACTTTCCCCGATCCTGTCAGAAGATCAAAAACTTGACTGGGGTGATAGGTTTTATATGACAACCAACCCTATACATACAAGGAAGCCATATCTATTACCAGAGCTCCCTCCATCACTAAGGTTTTCTCTCATCATCATCATCATCATCATCTTCTTCTTCTTCGTCTTTTAGCTATATATATGTTTTCTTCTTTAACTGCAGGGATAGCTTGGAATGTTACTTAGCGGAGCTGCAGAAACTAGCGATGATGCTTCTAGGGTTTATGGCCAAAGCTCTAAAGTTGGAGAAAGGAGAGATGGAAGAGTTGTTTGAGGATGGGATGCGATCAGTGAGGATGACTTACTATCCTCCATGCCCACAACCAGAGCTGGTTATGGGGCTTACGCCTCACTCTGATGCAACCGGCATCACCATCCTTCTCCAAATTAATGGAGTGGATGGTCTCCAAATTAAAAAGGATGAGATTTGGATTCCTGTGAGCTTCCTTCCAGATGCACTTGTTGTGAATGTAGGAGACATTCTCGAGGTTTCCCCACTTACTCCTTTCTACATTTTAGAAACCGTAGCTACCGTTTTCAAACCTAATTTTTTCTGTTTTAATTATCATTTTCAGCCCAGCTTCATGGTTTTAATAATTATGGGTTTATTAGAATGTAGGCTCCGTATATACTTGGATCATGTAAAAAGCCTAGTTGTTCTTTCTTTCTTTCTTTCTTTTTTTTTTTTTTTTCTCTCACCTTTGGGGAAATATTTTGGCTTCTTTTTAAGGAATTATGAGTTTAATTATTAGAACAAAAGCTTCCACTTATAGCAATTTTCTTATGTTTGATTATGCTTTAAAAATATCGAAATAAAGTAAAATATAATTAAAATTAGTTTAAAATTTATATATTTTTAAATCATTTAATTTTTATATTAAGAATTAAAATAAGTTAAATAAATTTGAAGTAATATATAAAAATAATTTATTAATTTTAAATTTATTTTTTATTTTTTATTTTTTCTTTTTACTTTCCCTCTCATTTTTTATTATTTTTTATTATTGTATTTTCCTTCAAACCTTTTAGGAAGCAAATATGGCATAAAGGAGGGAACAGGGAAAGAAAAAAGAAAAGATCAAAAGAAAAGAAGATAGAAGGCACACACAACACTAAATAATGAGTAGAACTTAAGAAAAAATGCCCCTTTTTTAACCAACTGCCGCGTCTTCCTATTTTGCAGATTCTGAGCAATGGGGTATACACTAGCATAGAGCACCGGGCAACAGTAAATGCAGCAAAAGAGAGGATCTCCATGGCCATGTTCTTCAACCCCAAATCCTCAGCTCAGATTAAACCTGCAACCAGTCTGATAAATCCTCACAATCCGCCATTGTTCAAACAAATAAGCATGGAAAAATACTTCAAGGATTTCTTCTCCCGAAAGCTGGATGGAAAATGGTACATAGAGCATTTGAAGATAAAAAATGAGGAAGAATACAGTATCTGAAGCCTGGCTACATGTATATGGTTATGTTTAATTATGGTATGCTATGGTTTGGTAGTTGCATGGATCCAAGAAATACTATAGCTTTGAGGTTGGTAGTACTATCCCTATGGTACTACATACGTTCTTGTCCAATAATTTCTATAAAGCATGCATAATCCCGGTGAAACCCTATGGGCTTTACAAAAATTTATGGGGCCAAACAAATAGACAAACACCTTTATGGGGTAAAACAAACCCCACACCGAGGTCGGAGATCGACTCTGATACCATTTGTAATGACCCGCTCCCAATTATGTAGATATTGTTTGCTTTGGACCTAAAAAGGCCCTCATAGCTTTAAAACGTGTCTATAGGATTAAGAGGGTCCATACTTATATAGTGTTAGGAACTTTCCCCCCTATCCGATTTGGGATGTCACAAACACCCCCGTCCCATGGGATTACGGGGTCAAACAGACAAACACCCCTTACAAGCCAAATAAATTCCCACACTGAGGTCGGGGATTGACTCTGATATAATTTGTAACGATCTACTCCCAATTGTGTAGATATTATCCGTTTTGGACCCAAAGGGACCCTTACAGCTTTAAAACACGTCTACAGGGTTATAAGGAGTTCATATTTATATAGCATCAGGAACTTTCCCCCTATCCGATGTGGGATGTCACAAACACCCTTATGGGGTTAAACAAACCCCCACCGAGGTCGGGGATCGACTTTGATACCATTTGTAGATCCCGACCGTATAGATATTGTCCGCTTTGGACCCGAAGGGGTCCTATTTGGCTTCACAATCTCGTGGGATACAATGAGGACGTTGTATATGCATGTGAGGTGTTTGTGACATCTTACATCAGATAGGGAGGAAAGTTCCTGCCGTTATATAAGTATGGACTCCTCCTAACCTTGTAGACGTGTTTTAAAGATGTAAGGGCCCTTTGGGTCCAAAGCAGACAATATCTACACAATTGAAAGCGGGTCGTTACAAATTGTATCAGAGTCGATTTTCGATCTCAATGTGAGGGTTGTTTGTTTGGCCCCATAGGGGTGTTCGTTTGCTTGGCCCCGCAATTATGTGGGACACAACAAGAACGTTATGTCTGTATGGGGAGTGTTTGTGACATGTCACATTGGATAGAGGGGAGAGTTTTTGGTGCTATATAAGTATGGACTCCTCGTAACCCTGTAGACGTGTTTTAAAGCCGTGAGGGCCTCTTTGGGTCCAAAGCGGACAATATCTACATGGTTAAGAGTGAATCGTTGCAAAATAAATTTCAATGCATAAAAATGACAGTAAATGGATAGTTAAGTCTGACCTTATTACATCATGTCTTGTTTTTTAAGGGCTCAATCCAACAAATCTTTTTCATGAACCCAAGTATAAAAATCACGAACTTTTTAAGAAAGAGTTAAATGTAAAGAATAATGACCTAAAAGTTTAGGTGCATTTGTACTTGAGAGAATTCTCCCAATAGGTGTATATAAGAGAAAACTCAATGGATTTAGAGTCAATTTAGAAACTATATTTTATTAAAAATAATTTAGAAACTTAAGAATTTTAGAAAGATTTGGAAAATTTTCATATTTTAAATTAAAAAGGATTTGAAAAAATTTTCTTTTTAAAATTCTTAATTTAACTTCTTTTTCAAATTCGAGAAAAGATTTGGATTTTTTTTTTAAATTCTCAACTTACAAGTTTTTTTAAAATTATTTTTATTATTTGAAAAAAAAATTCTTTTTAAATTCTCCATTTAAATTTTTTTTCAAATTAATTTTATTTCTAATTCTATAAGTCCGCTTTAAGTCTTTTATGTCATTATTCTCAAATAATTCAACCATACTTTCATGTTTAATCTGAATTGATTCTACAACAACCTTGAACTTTTAAAGGAGTTTGAATCACATAAAAGTATGTAGAATCCTAAACCAGGATGGATGGAATAAAGTTATGAACTTAATTTAAATAGTTTAATGCACTAACAATAAATATTACTTTTTGTCACATACAATCATACTTTTCATGATAAAAATAAAGAATTAATGAAAGAAAAATAATATGGTACTATAGTGATAGCTATTGAACAAAAGATTTATATTGTTGAATATATATGTTGAGATTTAGACCATTGAATAAGGATAGAAATAAATGTGATCAAAATACAAAAAGTACAAATAAATAGAATTAGATTAAAAATAATGGGGTCTAAAAATATATTCATTATATTATTTGATTAATGGTGCCTTTTCGATAGGTATTGAAAACATACATTTTGGTCCTGTAAATAGACCCTTATTGAGTAATGATATATTATTAATGATAAGAGCAATTTTTATTCAATTATAGATGTTTCAAGCTTGAAATGAACAGGAAATCATTGGGAATTAATTTCTTCAAATTATATGAGACTGATATAATTTTTATTTTAATTTAAGTATCCAAAAAATGTAAGGAATGAAAATGACTCCCTAATCTCATGAGGATGAAATGAATCAAACATGTCTATTGTAAATGTAAAACATAATTAATGGTCTTCTTGGCAATTATTTATGAGCTTTGTTTTATTGGCATGGTTCTACCTTGAATGTAGACATATTCATATGGACAAGATGGAAGCAACAAATTTTAACCTATAATTCGAGTACAAAATTGGATGTTTAAGGGTGTTCCCATTTATGGATCTGAGTGGGATATTGAATTAGACTTTGCTTGTTACATGGCTTGATCCTACTAGTGGATTTCCATAGAAAGACACTTAAAAGTTTGAAGAAAACTATTAAAGAATTTATCTAGACTGAATACATGTTTTATTAGTTATGTATAGATATTTTAATTATGTTGCATGATAAATAATGTGTCGATATTTCATTTTGATAGAATATAAATTTAATTAACAGATCCTTTAATTTATTTTTATGGGAAAATCATCTAACTATACACCAACTACAAAAAATATGATATTTTGACACTTTACTTTTTTCTTTTTAATTTTGGTGTAAAATGGGAAAAAAAAAATATTGTCTATTCATGCACTCCAATAGTGCTTTCAAATTTGTTTCACAATTACCCTTAAAAGTAAAGGACAAAGTATACACCAATTTAATACCACCTGTTAACAAGTACATATGTCATTTATTTTTATTATTTTTCTCACATCAGTATATCTCCCTTACCACTTGCCGCGTTTCCACTTTTTTTTTTTGTTCCCTTTCCTGCCACCATAATCCATTGTCACCTATTATAGTTTTTATTATTATTTTTCTTTTTTTTTCCTTTATATTCTTTTTAATATGTTCGTGCATTTTCTCATAAAATTTCTTTAATTTTAATTTATTTTTACTCTCTAATTTGTCTATATTTATTGATTTTAATTATTTTTTTGACATATTAAACTTAAAAGGATAATATGTAATAAATAATTAATATAACAAATTAAATAAAAACAAAATATATAATGGACAAAAATGAAAATATTATCCCACAAATAATAATGATTTTAAATATTAATTATAATAATACATTTTATAAATTAAGGTTTAAATTTAAAAATTCCATTTTATTATTTAGAAGTTTATGA
>JBAPGN010000674.1:0-24699 GCA_037355405.1 Vitis amurensis | reverse complement strand
ATTATTAAAATCACTTCTTATTAAATAATCGTCTATAGGAAGAATAAATAAGTTGAAGAAAACTAGGTGAGAGGAAAATGATGGCTAAGGGAGAATAACTTTACGACCCAAAATATAATAATTGTTTTAAATGTCAGAAAATTTAAAATATGCTTATAATAGATATCAATGGATGTTTTATGAAAAGATATCACAAATACATTGGCATGACTCTCTTAGAATATCAATATAAACACATCTATTTAAGATTCTATGAAGCTCAATGGGTAATTAAATCCATTATTTTAATATCTCTATGCCCTAATATGTAAATGAATGTTATTTCAATTATAAAGACTTCAAATTATTATACAAAAATTTTTGGGTTTAGAAATTCCAATAAATAAATTCTCACAATTCACTTAATTTTAAATAGATACTTGAAATAGAGGTATTATCACATGCCAAGATTATTACAGGATATTTATACCGGTGCCATCCTTCTTATCCTTAGCAACCTAAAACAAACTTACGATTTAACTCGTTATGATTATATATAAAATAGATTTTAAATTTTTTTAGGAGTAATAGAAAAATAATTTAAAAGATAATTTATGAATAACACAAAAAGGAGATTACGGGGAAACTGTTTAATTCTATTGTTCACTCTTTCTTCGAGTTATCATCAAATATTAATACATACATATCAAAATAATGCAATCAAAAACTAAACCTTTTTAAAAATAAAGCATTTCAAAACAAGAATTACCTTATTAATTTCATATTTTAAACTATAACACCATATACAATTTACTAAACATTATAGGACAAATTTTGTTATAATAATAAAAATTTTAAAATTAATTCACAATTTTTTAAAAAATAAAGCAATCTTCCTACAACACATTAACACACCCCATCAAGACCACAAAAAATAATTAAATAACAATCTAATTAAGAAGCCAAAAAACAAAATAGAAAAACGACATAAAGGACTAAATAAAAAAACACTAAGATTTTACTCAACAATAATCACAACCCTATGCTCCCTAACCCCCACCCCCATAACCTCCTCACTCATGATTTTAATAGCACCCCTAATCGCTAATATTTTAATTTTAGGATGAAAATTATTTTGAATAATGCACAGTCACCAAAATCGACCTCGGGCCTCCACCTCTAAACTAACCCAGCGACCTTTTCACGTAACGATGAAACAAGACCACCCCCCCCTCGCCCATCCTTTCCGGCATTAGTAGTCTACGGTGTGACTATCCCAAATTGCTCTTGTCATTCTCTACACTTTCACATTAATTAGTAGAGATGTAGGAAAAAGTTAAAACACATTTGCCTAACAAACACGAAGAACTAGCCTGGCTGTTAATCAAAATTGTTTAATATAGGAGTAGTAACTCACTCAAACGATGTGTGCGAAGTACATCTTCTAGATAATCATCCTCGATAGAACCGATGTGGTTGAGAACAAAAAAGTGCATACAAAAATTGATAAATTAACCAAAGATTTGGTTAATTATTCATAATTAGTATTACATATAAGGACATGTTCTCTACATATGAAAAATATAGATAACTCTTAGTGAGACTATCCGGGAGTATACAAAAGCTATCCATTCGCCAAACTGAGCGGAACTTAAAGAAGGAACAAACAAAGTTGTGACACAAGGCAGGCTGAGATCGCTGAAAAAACAGCGAGGCGAGACAACCAAACTGTAGGTGAGAAGAACCTAGATATTATGCATATGGGAGATCATAGAATCGACCGAGTAACGACGTAGAAAAGATACTGAAAGAATTGTCGTGAATCTATATTCTTAAGGGAAATATCCATAAACGGACGAGAAGGCTTAAAGTTAGGCCGTTGCTTGTTTGATAATTTCTTTTGTCAATTAAATTAAATTTTCATTGATTGTAATCTAGGGTTTAGTAGGGGCGGAGCATTCAGGTAAGATTGTTCTGTTGTATTGATTATTGATATTGGTCGGAGTGCGGTAATTTGCACCCTGTTAACAATGGAGCTCTAAAAGTTATATAAATTTGTAAAAAAAATCAGCGAAACAAAAATCATATGTAGGGATTTCAATGAGATGCTAGGAAATGCATGTTAAAAAATGTTAGAGGCCTTATTGCGCAATCTCCAAGGAAATGGGGGGTTTAAAAAGGTAAAAGATCAAGAGTCAAGAGAGTGATCGATGGAGGTGTTTTACTTAGAAAGAAATAGAGGATGGAGTCCATAGATTTAGATATATCCTAATCACAAATCAAATTTTGTTCCCGGACAATGCCGCTTTAGCCCAGCTTGCCTTATTTAAACCGATTCACAAAAATTCACCTTGGAATATTCCAATTTAGCCATTATGACTCAGAAAATAACAATACTCACACATTTTTCTCAAGAGTGTATGTATTATGAATCAGGAAGATCACAGATCAATAATTTAAAATGTATTTGTAGTATAATTAGAATAAAAAAGTATCACATAAATGAAGAAACATTTCTATAGTAGTAAGATCATCATCCATTGCTACAAATAAATATGACAAATATCCACCAATTTGGAGATTCATAAAGCAGTAACCGAGATATTAATTAGAATAATTTATAGACAAATAAAATAAAAACCGATAAATGAATTACAAAAAAATTAACAATAAACCATCTATAAAAATGGTTGCAAGTTCTTCGATATTTTGGTCATCCAATCATATTCCTAGAAATAAAATATTATTTTATAATTTTATTTCTTATCAAAAATAGTCTTCTATTAAATACAACACAGGATAAAAAAAACACACACTCAGAAAACATTAAAAATTAAATATAAATCAATTAATTAAAAAAAATATTTAAATAAAAATAATTTATCAAAATTACCAATTTTTAACCAACAATAAACACTCAAATATGATTTTTTGAAAGGTTATAATATTTTAAACATTAATATATATATAAAATAAATACAAATATAAAAATATAATCTAAATAATATTATTTTTATATACTATACGATTATTTTATTTTATTCTTACACTAAACTTATTCTTCAAAAAAAATAAAAAACAAGTTGTTCTCATATTAAACTTGTCTTTTTTAACTTTTTTTTCTATTCATCTTTTCAAAGGACGTGCTCCTTGAAAAATCCTAAAACTCAAAATTTTGGAATTATTTTTTATGTAATGATTTTTAAAGAAATATTTTTCAAAATTTTATCCATATTGAAAAAAAAAAAAACTACTCTGCAAAATACATCTATCCTTACTTAGATCTATAGATTTTAAATTGGTTCATATTCTTTTGTTTGAGAATTTTGAACACATGACGTAACAAAATACACCACATTGATATACCCAAAACCCTTGAATAAGGCAAAAATAAAGAGAACAAGGTTATATTTGATAAACATCAACACTTAGCAACAACAGTAACAGCATTGAAGAAACTCAACCGAAAGCCACAACCTCTCAATTGTATGATCTGCATCATATTTGTTATATAGTCAGACCTATATTCTATTAGGTTTTAGCTCTACGTATTAGTACACTATCTGTATATAAAAGGTTCTCATCAATAGAAGAATTTAACTGCTTCATAGCCAACTCCATTAACATGGTACCACCTCCTTAAAATCTCCCTTCATCAAGAAAGCTCAAAGAATTCAAGAAAGCATCCTCACAGGAGTAACATCTGTGACTCCTTCAACTTGTTCTCTTCCTCAAATGCATGTATTAAATCATCCTCTCCTAGTTAATCTTGACAAAAATAATTACATTCTTTGGAAAACACCAATGGAGAATGTAATTTTTGCAAATGGCTTTGAAGATTACATTGAAGAGTTAAAAGTTTGCCCTCCTAGAGAAACAAGCTTTGGGGACTCTAACCCAGAATTCATCCAGTGGAGACGCTATGATTCAATGATCCTAAGATGGATCTTCTCCACATTGACTTCAGAAATAATAGGGAAAATCGTCAGTTTTCAGACTTCTCATGCAGCAGGGACCGCTTTGCAACAAATCTTCTCCGCTTCATCAAAAGCTCGGATAATGCAACTTCGTTTGGAATTTCAGAGAACCTGAGAAGGATCACTTTCCATGATGGAATACATACTTAAACTGAAAGGTAAAGCCTTGACTAGGAAAGGTAAAGTCTTTGCTAGCAGCACGTAGCTACTAGAGGAGATAGTGTGTAAAAACACCCCTTGACTGATCAAGCCAACCGGCTTTACCGATTCTCCCCACCTTAACCGGTTGCACTATAAAATGCGTAAAAAAAAAAAAAAACACCAATTCAAGCACTAGAACCTTTGTAAACTTGTATTCAATTTCTTAAAACCTTTTATAGCATGTTTAGAAAGAATTTGGCACAAGATTTTAATCAAAAACATAAAATCCTCCAAATATAAAATATTTTAAAGCAATTCAACTCTTGGGTGATTTTAGGTACATGAATAAAAATAAAATGCATGATCCTAGTGCACCAATAGCCTTACAAAAAGATCTTACACAAATAGATCTTGATAACTCACTTGGCTGTAATAAGATTTCATCAACGACCAAGAGTTGACTATCATGATACATTTAGTCTAATGGTCAAGTCTAACACTATGTGTCTAGTTCTCAATATTGCTATTAGTTGTGGATGACCTCTATGTCAATTGGATGTCAACAACACCTTTCTCAAGGCCATCTTATAGAAGATGTATATATGGCTTACCCCTAGGCCTTATTAATCTAAATTATCCATTCCATGTGTGCAAGCTTTGTAAGGTTATCTATAACCTCAAGGAAGCACCATGGGCTTGTACCATAAGCTCTGCTAGTTTCTTGTGACCTCAAGATTTTAGAATTTTCGTGTTAACACTTCATTATTTGTCTTCAACCCTATTTGATAAACCTATATATCTCCATGTATGTTGATGACATTATTATCACAAGTAACAGTGCTTCCATGATCTAATGCTTTGTCAACCTTCTTGCCCAACGATTTTCACTCAAGGACCTTAGGCCTCTTGCCTACTTCCTTGGTGTTTTACACCAAAATGGGCTACTTTTGTATTAATGACCAGACATTGTGGATTATCTTACCTGCACTAAGATGATTGACGCAAAACCTGTCTCCACACAGGTTTTACAAGTCTGTCACACCCCCTTCATGTTGACTCCACTCTTTCTAATCCAATTGAATATCGTGTTGTTGTTAGAAGTTTGTAGTACTTGTGTCTTACATGGCCTAACATAGAATTTACGGTAAACAAACTATCTCAATTCATGCATCAACCCACTATCGAACATTGGGCTCATGCCAAGCTCCTATTGCGCTATCTATGGGGTACTTTTGATCATGGCATTTGACTTTAGTAAGACTCTCCACTAGCTCTACATGCTTTCTCCAATGCTAATTGGGTAAGCAATAAAGATAATTTCTCATCCACTAATGCTTACATCATGTATCTTGGACACAATCTAATCTTTAGAGCTCTGAGAAACAATACATAGTTGCCCGTTTCTTCATAGAAGTCAAATATAGATTTTTTGTTGCTACTGCTCCCCAACTTAACTAAATATGCTCTCCATTAATTGAACTACATGTTCAGATTCCTCCCCCACTTATGATTTTTTGCGATGTTTGTGCAATGCAACTATACTCTAACCCAGTGTTTCACTCTCATATGAAGCATCTAGCTAGCCGTTGATTTTCATTTAATTCATGATCAGATTTAAAATGGTGTTCTTTGTGTTGCTCATGTGTTGTTAGAAAATCAACTAGTGAATGCTTTGACAAAACTGTTACATTGTAGTTGCTTTCTTTCTCTCAAGACCAAGATTAAAATCTTCAATCAGAGCTCCATCTGGTAAGGGCATGTTAGTAAAAACTAATATTTGTCCTTAATTTGAATATTAATATTTATTTATTATTAGTTTGAATTAGAGTAAGAGACAATCATGTGCTTGAATTAAAATAGAAGATAAAGTTTGAATTAGAGTAGGAGATAGACTTGTATTTGAATTAGAATAAAAAAAAATAGAGTTTGAATTAGAATAGAAAATAGACTTGTTCTTTATTTAAATATTCTTCAATCATCAATAAAAAAGGTTATATCATATTTTTTCTATCTTCCTCTTTCTCTATATTACTACCAAGTCATGCCATTTAGTAAACCACATGCATATGTTGGAGCAGCTGATGTGACTCATGGTAGCTTAGCTTTAAAGGCGTATCAACAAAATTTATACCTTGAATACTATAACTAAAGTAGCCAAGCTACTATAGCATAGTGGTTCTAGGATCATTCACTGGGAAGGGTTTTCGCAAACACAAGTGATATTCAAATTAGGAAAATAGGTGATTTTCTTATGGATATTAGCTTTAAAAGAAGATGTAAATGTTTTAGAAAGATTTAAACTAATCTAAGCTAACATTAAAGACTAAAATGAAAGGGTGTAAAAACAAGTTTCTCAAAGATAGGATAGCTATGCTCTGGCTCTTATGCGAATTGGAAATCTCAGGATAGGCTCCTCGCGTTGGGGTTGCAACTATGGTGATGCTTGCTTCCCGAACCGGTGTGGATTTAGCAAATCAAGTTTTAATCCTTTAAAATGACAAAACAGATGGTAGTGAATTTCATCAATGGTTATTCACCTTAGACTTCCTTTGAATGGCTCGTAAGAGATAACTAATGGTCTAAAGCCAAAAGCTTACCAAATATTGGCAACTCAAAGTCATTCTAGGTGATAAACTCACCTTTCAATGGCCATTGAAATTGGTTCTAATGGATTAATACAAAACTTGGAATTGAAAACCTCACCTTCCAATAGCTCGTAGGAGATAACTAATGGATAGAAATCCAAAAGCTTATCAAGTATTGGCCGTTGGAAGTTGTCCAAAGGAAATAAAAAACCAAACTTTGCATTAATGAACCTTTAATGAAAAACGTCTACCTTACCTTCCGGGTGCGAGAAATTTCCATGGGATTGCATCCAAGCCATCACATAACATCCATACTTTGAGAAACTAAAAGTTTTAGCCAATCATCCTCTGAGGAAAAGCCCTCAGAGGCTGTTTGGCTACTAAGAAAATAGAAATGGGGAAGAACAGGAGAAGAGAGAAAAACAGAGCAAGGCTCTGTATAGTTTATATATTATAGGTCTGCGTCTCGTTTACAATGGATGCACGGGAATATATATAGAGAAGTTTTTCCAACCTTCCTAGCTAAGAAATCTTATGATTCGTGGATTACAAGGAGAAGAATGGAAATTTATACAAAAATATCTAAAAGAAAATATCTCGTGTGGAGTCGGCAAAAACAGAGCAAAATTCGCACCATGCATGGGCTGTGCGAATGTTGTGCGAGTGTTGTGCAAGTTTCGCACAAGGTTCGCACACCTGAGGGGGGTGTGCGAGTTTCGCACACCATTCGCACACCTGTAGCAGTTGTCTTCCAAAGGCCATATCTTCCTCGTTTCAGCTCCAAATCGTACACGGTTTGAAGCGTTGGATTCTTGACTTCCTGAGCTTTGAAATGGTATATAGTATGTAACAAATGGACTTCGGGAAGTGCTCCAAAAGTTCCAAAGAAGACTGCAGCTGCTGTCCTCTGTTTTCCTTTTCTCCATTGTTCTTTCCTTGCATACTTTGAACGACTTTGGCAAAGGGCTATGGAGCTCCAAAGCTTGGTTCTTCATGAATTTGAGCTTCCAAAAGCTTTGCCATAACTTGTCCAAGTAGCACCTCCATCATTTGGCATGCTTGAATTGATTCATAAGCTGATAAAAACATGTAAACTTGCCACAAAATGGTTAAAACCAATTACTAAGGACCTTAATGAATTAATTGGGTTAAATGAATATGATTACTACTCAAAGGTGCTTAAAACCATTATAATTAGGTCTACAAAATAGCACTTTTTGGTAGTAATTAGCAGCTTTCCAAATTCTGTTGACCAAGATATTTGAGTCACAGATCGGTATTTTAGTCAACCACATGCATAGTGTATGTGGACAATCTATTGGTAGAAGGCAAAAAAGTAGAATCACAAGTTAAAGACTTGGAGAAGGTATTCCAAACATCAAGCTTAACCCAATCAAGTGCACCTTTAAAGTGACAAGTGGCAAAATTTTGGGGCTTCAATCTGTCTAGTAACTAGAAGAGGAATCAAACTATACCTTTACCAAATTAAGGCATTGTTTCATGTGAAACCACTAACCAATCAAAGGGAAGTATAGGAATCAACAAGGAAAATTGCTCCATTATCTAAATTTGTATCTGGATCAGCGTATCATTGTGAAGCAATCTTTGTATCTTTGTACTTCTGAAGAAAAAGAGGAATATACAGTGATAAAGAATTAAAACAACTAAAAGAGCACCTATCAAGGTTGCCAATTATCTCTGCACCTTATTCTGAAAAGGTACTCTATTTATCCAGTTGTTTCCTTAATAAATTAGTACTATCCTTTATGGAATAGAGGATAAAGTGGAAAAGTATGTCTTATCATATTAGCAAAGGTATGGTGGGAGCTAAGGTGAGATGTAAGGCTCTCATCACCTTCTTGTTTTAGCACTTTTGACTCTTAAGTGAAAACTTTGACCTTATTTTTAGGCCCACTTGATAGTGGCAATTGTAGGGACCACCCTTAAGCGTACACATGGCAGACCACCCTGGCCTCACAAGGCACTCCTCTGATGGACACGTGACACGTCCCACCCTTTGTCTGGACGTCTAATCCGGACCTAGTAGTTGTTGTCCCAAACAGGATCCCTGACCATATTTCACGGGCAATCATTACTCATTTCGCTAAAAGCATACTCAACAAGACAATCCCAGGTCTTTTCAGGCGACTTGCTACGACCTGCCCTACACCGCCTGCAGAGTGAAAAGACAAGTGGGACGACAAATCATTCCTCCAACAATCTCTGTCAGTTGCCTTTAGGATAATGATGGCTCAGCCACCTTCTGAGCACCATCATGATTGCGAAAGTCAAAGAGCCTTCCCACCTTCAAAGTGACGGGGCTCCAGACACTATAAAAGGCCCTCGACTACCCAGTCAAAGGGAGAGGTAAGTATTCCTTAGAAAGCCCCTAGAATACCACGATGTTGGATTGCCAAACCGACAAAAGCTTCGAAGGGTGTGTCGGAACCACCTGTCCAAACATTTTTTGTAGGAAAATAGAAGGATGCATCGTTCTCAGTTGAGGGGGTGAATACTTCAGGGAGCTACAGTGCCTCTGGGACATCCCCGCATCAACAGTAATCACTGCCTCTTCAATGAAATGGGTACTCAGCAATAGGCTAGATTTGTTAGGTTGAATGCTATATGCTAGTCAATCGAACTCAATGAATTTGATATCATTTGCAGATCACGAACTACCCTTAAAGGGGCAGGTACTACCTGACTTTGTAGCATAATTCACCGGGCAGGCGTGTGAGGTGGGAGAAGGGGGGAGAGATGGGAAGAGCACAAGCAAGATACGAAACAAAAAGAGGAAGACCAGTTCATGAGGGTGCTATGTGTAGACGAAACATCTAATTTGAAAGGTGACCGTACGTGAAGAAATATACATGGATGATATTTGTCATAATTGAGAAAGGTATTACTCTAGGATTTGAAGCCTCCAACAATGAGGCCAAATATGAAGCACTCATTCATGGAATTGAAATGGCCCCGACATTGAGGGTCACCAAGCTGAAAGTCTATGTGTCCAATGCCACATAATTAGGACTGTAGCAATTTGAGTAATTTTGAGCTGCATGCACTTAATCTAGAGAAGTGAAGAATAAAAGAAAAAACACCTTACAACACTTAAGCAGAGGTACTAATGAGGTTTATTAGCTAGGATATTTCAGTTTCATCAGTTAAGACTACATAATTTTATACAGCCGCACGTTAATTTTTTTGATTTGCATCGTCTTGGCTATGCTATCTTCCCAAGTGCTCCGCACGGTCAATCAGGTTATAAACCCTCTAGGCAACCTACTTTTGTAGTGTAGGCAATTTTTTTTTGTTATAATCACTCAACTAAGATGTCGAAAATCATTGTGATGATTAGAATGATTCACAAAGAACACAACCAAGACTTATTCAACCTCTCATACTAAAGGTACATGGATAAAGTAATTTGGGTAGAATCAATGGAACATGAAATATATGATTCCTAAATTATAGATCCATCCATCCTACAAAGCTATCTGTTGGCGTATTTTCACACATATGAATTGTCAAATTATGCATGTACAATGATAAATGCCCACCAATGGGCTACCAGCATGGCAAAAAGTCAAGCATTGATAAGCAAAAAGATTATAATCATCCACTCCATAATAATATATTAATTAAACATACACGAACTCAGGAAATAATGCCAACTCTACTTTCCTGTAGACATTGAGAATGTTGATACCTCAAGTGGATAAATTAATGGAAATCAAAATAATTAATTCAATATGATATTTATAGGTGGAATCAAATTAATAATTGTTTGGTCGATATATACTTAATTAGTGTATGCTAATTGTTAGTGCATGCTATAACCTAAATTAGCTCTTTAATAACTTAAACTTTTAGGTCAAATTGATAACTTAAAATAATATTTGTTAAGCTTATTTAATAGGAGTTCATAAGTTGAAACTTAAAAGTGTATGTAATATGCTCAAAGCAGTCTATGGGAAATATTATCTTTGAGTATTGCATGCTAGCACATAGCACAAGGTTTCTCACAAACAATAAGAAGCTTGATTGGAAGAATTTGATTTATTTTGATGGGGTACGAAACCTGTTGGAAAATTTTTTATATGGGCTAACATTAATTGAATAATTTGTATTTTCAAAAACAGGTTAATGGATAGTCTATTATATAATGAGCCCAATTAACTAGTGATCATATTTTGGATTGGGTTCTGCATCTTTTGAGTAGAAACTCAGTTGAGTAGCAAGTGTAGGCTATGGGTCTCATTGAAGCCCATTATGGGAGGGCCCAATGAGAACCCAATTTGAGTTATGCTAAGTCCTCTCTCTAATCTAGATAAAAAGGGTTTTTCTGTTTTGCCATTGAGCCACCATAGCTGTTATCAAGATCATAGAGAGGAAGACTTGGTTGCAACAATCAATCACGGTTTTTTATGATAGCTAAAACAGGTATGTTCTTTATAGTGATTTCCTATTGTTTGTATCCTTTAATCATGTATGATTAATCTATGTGATTATGTAAATATTTTAGAAAACCTTCTAATATAATTATTACAACAAAGGAGCTAGTAACGAGCCTTCCACCATTAATAGATTCTTACTAAGTACGAAAGAAAGCAACATATTCTTTCTAACGAGACCTTTAATTAATGTCGACATTCCGCTGGGAGACCCTCAAGGAAGTGCTTAATATCACTATAATAGTTGTATATCATGTAATTCTTCTGCACCCATTGAAGTTTTCTTTGGCTTTTTGCATCCAATCCTTGGTTCTGCCATGCAATATTTGAAACTGGACTCGTAAACTTAGAAGCACAAGACGATGAACCATGAGACCACATGCAGGCTGCAGCATTGAAGTTTCTATAGGAAGCTGTGAAGAGAGCCTTAGACCAATCAATTTTCACGAGGCCGCCTCTTGTTGCCCAGTCATCAGCATTCCACAGGCTTGAGTAAATCCTCATGGGTTGGGACTTTGGGAAGGGAACTCCAATGGATTCTTGATTCTTGAATTCTCTAATTGGGATGTTGTCTGCAAGGAAGCTGAAAAGAGAAGATGTTAGTTAAGAAAACATATCTTCTTACCTACCTAAAGGACGTGAAAATCATAGTGACATCTGCAGCCTTATTCATTAAAGGCTAATTATCATGATGTTTTGGGGGTTCCATATGATAGAATAGGTGTGAAAATTTTCCGTTGGGTCAAACCAGAGGTAGAACTATTGTTCTCTATTCCCTTTCCCTTGCGTAAACACATTAGTATGAAGAATATACGGGTTTTCGCTAAGGTTCCCCAAGAACTCAAAATCAATCTCGTAGTGTGTTTGGCCTTGAGAAGATAACTGCCACACAATGTGATATTAGCTTTGATAACACAAGCTTAAATCAAGAAAAGGAGAAAGTGGTACTGAGGTGCCTTACATAGTATGCAGTGACGGTGCCTGCAGAATTTCCAAAAACAAGCTTGAGTTGCATGTCAATCTGTAGACCCTCAATTTTGTCCCTTTAGCACATGTTTTAAAGTTCATTTCTAATACTTTACAGGTAGCCCATAGCTACTCACACTACTTACCTTTCTTGAGCCACCTCAGAGACTCTGGTTGAGGAATTTATCTAACCCTGTTGTGACTCTTAGCAACCCTAATTTAGACTTAGGCCCACTTAGGCACCCTAAACCCATTTAGATACACTTAGCCCATTAGGCATCACCTTAGGCCCATTTAGATGCACTTGGCACTTTCTAGCTTGCACACATTCACCCTAGGTTACTTAGAGAATATTTCAGAATAGGTCACTTGGACACTTCTTTTGGCATAGCCCACTTAGGCGTGTTCTTGATTTTGGTTACTTCCTTTTCTGAGATAGGATGAGTATTGGCTTGACTATTTATTGCATGAAATGAATTTTTATTTTTTATTTTTGAGGGTTTGAGTTTGTCATTTAAATTATTATAATTCATTGCATTACTTTAATTTCTTGATTTTTTTTTTCTAATTGCATACATCTGATATTTATTTTTATACCCTTATCAATTTATTTGTTTATTTACTCACTTATTCATTTATTCTTTAATTCCATGAATTGACATTTTGGATTTTTGTGGCTATGTGATTTGATTTTCTATTTGATTTTATTCTATTTCCAATTATATGATTTCTTATTTCAACTTTATTTTTAATTTTGCATGAGACTTGGAGCCATCAAGGAGAGGAGATCACAGCCAAATAGGGAAACTTGGAAGGAATCCAGGCTGCATGTAGAAAGTAGGCAGATCACGGCTTTAAGAATGAATCCAGGCTGCATGTGATTTGCTTTAAGAAGGAATCCGGGTTGCATATAGAAAGTGGGCAGATCACGGCTGAGGCACATCCGGGAGCATATGGAAAGAAGATTAAAGGGGATCTAATCACTTACCAAACAAGATACGGCTGCATCCTTGGGGAAATCTCCAAGTGAGCCACACATAATGGACTTCCCATATCCACGCGCACGTAGGAAAAAATGGAAATAAGATATTCCATAAGGAGTGGGTTGCCTTATAAATAAAGGAGAGAATCCAAGCATAATGAACTTTTTTTTTCGGAGAGGAATAGGCGGAAAGAATTTTCACACTGAAGACTTTTTCTTTGAGGGGAGATCAATACACGGGAGGACTTTTCTTGACAAAATCTCCACAAATAACGGTTTATAGGTAAGTGTACGCTTTCAATTTTTTATTTTTTTTTATTTCGTTTTGATCCATCCTTTTAGTCTTGAGTGTTTTAATGATTTTAGTTCTTTGATTTAATTAATACTATATAATAAATTTCTCGTTTTAATTTCGATTTAGTTTTAATTTATTTGGATGTGTTTGTGATATTAATTCATTAGTTTAATTATTTCTATTAGAAAAGTTTTTGTTTTTAATTTTGATTTAGTTCACTATTAATCTACCTTTTATGTTTAGTGTTTGTCGTTTTAATTCGCTAGTTTAATTGTTCATATCAGAAAAGTTCTTATTTTTAATTTCAATTTAGTTCAATTTTAATCTATCCCATATGTTTGTGATTTTAATTCGTTAGTTTAATTATTCCTATTAGAAAAGTTCTTATTTTTAATTTCAATTTAGTTCGATTTTAATTTATCCTATATGTTTAGATGTTTTTTTTGTGATTTTAATTCGTTAGTTTAATTATTCCTATTAGAAAAGTTCTTATTTTTAATTTCAATTTAGTTTGATTTTAATTTATCCTATATGTTTAGATGTGTTTGTGATTTTAATTCGTTAGTTTAATTATTCCTATTAGAAAAGTTCTTATTTTTAATTTCAATTTAGTTTGATTTTAATTTATCCTATATGTGTAGATGTGTTTGTGATTTTAATTCGTTAGTTTAATTATTCCTATTAGAAAAGTTCTTATTTTTAATTTCAATTTAGTTCGATTTTAATTTATCCTATATGTTTAGATGTGTTTGTGATTTTAATTCGTTAGTTTAATTATTCATATTAGAAAAGTTCTTAGTTTTAATTTCAATTTCAATTTAGTTCAATTTTAATCTATCCTATATGTTTAGATGTTTTTGTGATTTAAATTCGTTAGTTTAATTATTCATATTAGAAAAGTTCTTATTTTTAATTTCAATTTAGTTCAATTTTAATCTATCCTATATGTTTAGATGCGTTTGAGATGTTAATTAATTAGTTTAAGTATTCCTGATAGATAAAGTTCATATTTTTAAAATCCCAAATTAGTTTAATTTTAATTTAGCTATTAGTTTAAATATGTTTGTGATTTTAATTCTTTAGTTTAAGTATTCCTGATAGATAAAGTTCATATTTTTAAAATCCCAAATTAGTTTAATTTTAATTTAGCTATTAGTTTAAATATGTTTGTGATTTTAATTCTTTAGTTTAATTAATCATGTTAGATAAAGTTCGTATTTTAATTCTAAATTAATTTAGTTTTAGCTTATAATTTAATTTGAACGCATTAATGATTTTAATTCCTTAGTTTAAATCATTTGTGAGATGAAGTTTACTTTTTTTAATTTCGGATTAACTTAGTTTTAGTTTATGATTTAATTTGAATGTGTTAGTGATCCCAATTAATTTGATTTTAATTCGCTTTTAGTTTAAATAATCACGCTAAATAAAGTTTGTGTTTTTAATTCCAATTACTTTAATTTTAATTCATTTCTAACTTAAAGACAATCGTGGATCTTAATTCTTTAGTTTAAATGATTGTATCAAATAAAGTTTGAGTTTTTAATATTCCAATAATTTTATTAAGTAGAATTTAATTTCAATTTAGTTTGATTTTAATTTATTTTATAATCTGAATGCATTCATGATTTTAATTAAATTGTTTTATTAACCCTCTTAGACAAATTCCATATTTTTAATTTTGATCTTAGTTTAATTTTATTTTATTAATTTATTTATTTGCTTTAGTTTAAATATATTTGTGATTTCAATTTGATAGTTTAACCAATCTTATTAGATGATGATGATGTCCTTAATTTAATCTAGTATTAATTATTTTTAGTATTGAATGTGTTTGTGTGTTTTTTATTTCATTAACTTTGAATTTAATCCGTTTATATCCCATTTTGCAGTTGATTATAATTTTGTTTAATTAATTAAGTCAATCATGTGTAATTATTTTCATGTTTTAAGTATGGTAATTTTGGCTTTGATCTATTGACATTTAGTATGAGCTTTAGGAATTTTAAATAATCAATCCAGTTAATTGCATGTCATTGTTTTCATACCTTCAAGATTGTTGAACTTTGGTCTTTGATTTATCGTATTTTGTTAAAATGCTAATTTACCTTAATTGATTCCATATTATTATCTCCATATGCTAAGTTTGTTGGCTTTAGTTTTTGATTGGTTATTTTTATTTTAATTCATGTGTCTCTTGAAATCTAAATGTTAGTCTCGGGTAATATTTTGTTAGTTTGTTTGATTAGGAAGTCATAAACTTGACGCCTTAGTGATTGTTAGTTAAATTCTTATTTTTTGAAGGCCACTGGAAACTCATGAAGGTTGGTCTTACCCTCATCACTTCAATTGACATGATTTTCTAAATCTTTATTTTGTGATTTTCGTTTTCTTTTGTTTTGATTGGTATTTTGTTTTCTATGTTTTATTATTTTAAAAATTAATTCCTTTTATTTTAAAATCAAAACCTTTTTCTCCGAAGACCCCTTTAAGAAATTCTTTTCTTTTAAAAATTCATTTAGAGTTCTTAGAATCAGAATCTCATTTTCTTAAAATAATATGCAACCATTTTTTTTATCGGTTTGCATCTTTCTCGGTTTTTAACGAAAATTTTGGTTTTAAATCAGACATGAATCCAAGCTTATAGTCCCACATAAATGGGATAATTTCATGTTAGATTTGTGTATATCAATTGGGGAATTGGTGAAACCCCTACATAAAAAATAAAAAAAAATCTTTTCAAAACTTATTTTTGCTACCATCTTTGTTGGTTGTTACAATCATATCTATTTTTTTGGAATTGTACATAAGATGTGTGTAATAATTGATGATTTCGTATTCTTTGATCATTTTTGCTATGTCAATTAGTTAAGCATGTTAGGGTTTCTTATTTTACTATTTATTATCTAACCCCCCCCCCCCCCCCCCCCCCCCCTTGTCCTACGGAAGCACGCTATGAGTTATATGTGCTATCTAGGTACGTTCCCTAATACCCACTTTCTAAACCCCGTGAACATGATTGTCATTGCGTACTATACCCATGCTTGCTATCCTATCTAATCGCCTTGATATATATTTTATGCTTGTTTGATTATCTTTGACAAAGACACATGTTGTGTAATATATCTCTATACTAACTTTCATGTTTCATAATAGCGCTTGAGAAGCCGTTCAAGTACATACTTTGACTCTCTCTTATGATCAGACTTTCTTGTTTGACATGCTACTTTTTTGAAATCACTTAGCCTACCTAGGTATCCATAATCAACCCTTTAATTGTCATATTTCCTTCAACTTAGTCGGGAGAGACTTTTTTAGGGCTTAGAGGGGTGCTACCTCCTAGAGGTACCTTCCCGATAGGCAACCTGATCCCCGGACCTAGACTCGGGTTTTTCAAAGATATGCTTTTTCCAAAAAATTATGGAGTCACATTTTAGGGTTTTTCTTTCTTGTTTTATTTTCCCTTTAAAATAAAAAATAAAATAAGTGGCGACTCCGATTTTTTTTTTCCAAAAATAATTTTTCATAAATAAAAAGCGAGTCTCGCCGATCGAGTGGGGACGCATGTGAAAAACGATGGTCCACACAATCTTTCCAAACCGATACTCCTTTTTGGATTGGAAGCCCGAGCTGGAGGCCTTATCAAGAGAAAGAGTGAGAAGCTTTTCTCCATCCAGTATTTTTGGCACGATGATCACCCCAGGTTAAGTCGAAGTCTTGGTAGAAACTAACTGCAGAAGCAGCCATAATTGAACTAACAAAGACAGAAAATAAAAGCATTGACGAAATGTTAAGAGAGGCGGAAGTTGCCATCTTTTGATTGAGAGGCTACAGATGATAGTACTGATGTGTGGACACTTATGAGATAGCCTTTATGTAGGCATTGCATTGGGAGAAGCGTGAAGTACATGAACACACCAACCACGGAGGGAATAGAGCTGGCATGGTTTATCTTTTGCTTTCGAAGTGCACCATGGGGAGAGAAACCTTCGCTAACTTTTGATGCCAAGTTGGTTGGTTTTGTATCAAAATACTTGTGATGGGTCCGGCTTTGATTATGGTTTGGCCTTTTGTTTCACTCACCAAACCAATGAAATCATGTATATCCAAATATATTATATACAAACCCAGCCTACCAATATACACCCTAGCTTGACTGGTGTTTCTTAACCACTTTTTTAAGCCCAGGCCTGAGGTCATTGAACTGGAACCACTAAATTAATTAAACCCAACCTGTGACCCACTTCCTGTTAGTGATGCAATTAATTAGGGAAAAAGTTGAAAGGAAGTGAATCAAGTAAATGATTTGAATGACTTATCTGTTTAGGTGGTGGAGTAATAGTTTATATCATTAGTTATGATCATGTTAATTAATATGGTCCACAAACCTCAAGCAGAGAAAAAGACAGCAACATTTAGAAGGGGTAACACATTTCATTAGTTCTTTTGTATAAGGCAATTTTACATTATTCTTAATATGGTACATATGATTTAACACTAGCTATCTAGCAATAAAGTTACAAGTATATTATAATATATCATATCGAATAAGAAAAAAGATATTCAAGACAAAACTGAAAAAAAAAAAAAAATTATGACGTATATATATATATATATATATATATAAAAGCTTCTTTTAAACATATATATTTACATATTTAATAACAAACCGTTACACATATAGCTCAAATTATGTAGCTAGACACCGTTACCATCATTTTAAAAAAAAATTATCAAAGAAACCTTAATGGAACCGGCCTTGACTTGATTGTAATCTGGGAACTGGTAGTGGACCTCCTGTTGTTCCAGTGGCATGCACCAGATGGGAAAAAGCAATGTAGTTACAACTAAAGAATTTGATTTATTAAACTCCAACACTCTCAAAAATATAATTAACAATAAATAAAGTTGGCAAGTTGTGTTTAGCTTTAGCTTTCTCTCAAAAATATGATTGTTGAAACGGCGCCACTTAACAATAAATATATTTACATAGTTTAGCTTTTGCTTTCGAAGTGCACCATGGGGAGAGAAACCTTCACTAACTTTTGATGCCAAGTTGGTTGGTTTTGTATCAAAATACTTGTGATGGGTCCGGCTTTGATTATGGTTTGGCCTTTTGTTTCACTCACCAAACCAATGAAATCATGTATATCCAAATATATTATATACAAACCCAGCCTACCTATATACACCCTAGCTTGACTGGTGTTTATTAACCACTGGTTTAAACCCCGGTCAGATGTCATTGAACTGGAACCACCAAATTAATCAAACCCAACCTGTGACCCACCTGTTAGTGATGCAATTGATTAGGGAAAAAGTTGAAAGGAAGAGAATTTGCATTTTATTTTAATACCATCAAGTAAATGATTTGAATGACTTATCTGTTTAGGTGGTGGAGTAATAGTTTATAACATTAGTTATGGTCATGTCAATTAATATGGCCGACGAACCTCAAGCAGAGAAAAAGACAGCAACATTTAGAAGGGGTAACATATTTTATTAGCTCTTATCTATAATGCAATTTTATATTGTTCTTAATAGAGCGAATAGTACCCATACATTTTGGGTTATTATGAGAAAGGATTGTCTGATACATGAGCCGGTTAAGGTACATATGATTGAACACTAACTATCTAGCAATAATGTTATACGCATATTGTAATATCCATATCTAATAAAATATATATATATATATATATATATATACGAGCTTCTTTTAAGTTTATAAACTCATTTTAAAATCATGAAAATCTTTTAAATTTAAAGTAAATAATATTTACACAATTAATAATAAACCGTTACACATATTTCTCGAATGATGTAGCTAGAAACCGATACCATCATTTAAATAAATAAAAAATTATCAAAGAAACCTTAATGGAACCGGCCTTGATTTGATTGTAATGTGGGAACTGGTAGTGGACCTCCTGTTGTGCCAGTGGCATGCACTAGATGGGAAAAGGCAATGTAGTTACAACTAAAGAATTTGATTTATTTAAACTCCAACACTTAAAAATATGATTAACAATAAATAAAGTTGGGGCTTTATGATGGTTGAAACGGCGCCACTTTTATGTGTTGAATTAAAAATGCTCTCCCTTTTGGGTTCTCCCTTTGTTTCATTTTAAAAGCCTTTAAGCCATGTTTGCTTCATGGAAGCTTTGGGAATGAGAGTGATATTTTCATTTCATTAATTCCTTTATTTAGTTCAATATTTTGAACTTAAATTTCTCAATTGCTATTCGCAATACCATTTTTCCTAATGTAATATTTTACATTCCTAAACTACCCTCCTTTATTCATTCCCCCCTCTTTCTCCTCTCCCCTCTCTCCTCCCCAACCTCACGTCCCAATTGCACCCCTTTTTCATTTTTATTTTATTTTCTTCCTTTTTTTCCCAACCCTCACCCCACATTTTAGCATTCTTTTTTATTTTATTTTTATCTTCCTTTTCATCTCTACCCACCCAACCCCCCACCCCACATAACTTTGTTTTTTTTTTTTTCATTTCTTTTATTTTTTTCTCACTCAATTGTTTTTCATATTCTTCTTATATTTTAAAACAAAATAATTTCTTTAAATAATAAATTATAAAATGATTTTTTCACCAAAATAATTTCATTTTTTTTATGTTTTTCTTTTTCTTTTATTTTTATATCATGAAGACAATAACATTACACAAATTATATGATAATGTACATGACAAAGTTAAAGCATTTAAAAAATTAAAACATGAAGCAATTAGTTAAAATTTACAAAAAAAAAAAAAAGAAATTAAAACATTGAAATTAGTAAAATTGGTGAAAATTGGCAAAAACAAATCTTGTTTAAATTAATAATTTATGTGGCTACTATAATGTTTTCTTACAAAAAATTAGTAATTTAGTAAATATTATAAATAAATAAAAGAATTAGAATTTTATAGTTATTATAAGCAAAAATTTTGTGTCATGAAGAATTTTCTAACTATTATAAATGAAAAGTAATTTAGTAACTATTATAAACAATAAAAAAAAATCGATTTTTATAACTATTATAAGCAAAAAATTTAGCCCAACCACCGCTGCCGGTGGTCGCCGACTTTCATCCATACTCCAAACCCTAACCGCTACTGCCTTCTAGGACGTCGGAGCCCCACCTAGGTCGTTGGTTTTTTTTTTTGATAAATGTATATTTCTTTATAAAAAAAAATGAAAGTTATAAATCTTACCTGAAAATTGTCATCAAATGATTGAATTTCGTCATTTATTATATTTTGTATGTAATTCGCAGTCTTAATCAACTAGAATTTCGGTTTAGTATGTTGAGAGGAGGTTAGAGAGAGTTCTTTATTAAAAAGGGTATATGTGAAGAAAAAAAAAATGACAAAAAAATGTTACGTTTAGCAAAAGGGATGTTGTGAATAGCAACCCCCAAAAATTTATACCTACCAAGTCACCGTCCATAAAACGTGGTTGTTGAAAAATGAAAACCGATCATACTTCTTAGGAGTTCTAATGTCACCCATGTACTTTTTTTCTATGATAAATTATAATAACAATATACCCCCCATCCAAATTTATAAACAAATAAAATATCAATATATCTAATTTTAATTCATATATTCAGTAATTTGTGTTAAAATATTTTTCATAATCTAATAAATTATTTATTTCTTTTGTCATTGGTTGTTAATGTTTTTTATTTGGAAATATAATATATCTAAAATAAATAAATACAGAAAAAAAATATTATTTATCTTATATTCATAATATAATAAATTTATGTATAGTATATAATCTAATATTTCTTTTTATTCTAGTCATGATTTATATTTTTTAATATAATGTTCTATACTATTATAATATAATGAATTGGGTGGGTTTATTCCAACCATTATTGATCTTTCGTTAAAAAATAAAATAATAATTTACATGATAAATTATTTTGCATGTAGGAGCAATTTTTAGATAAAATATAAAAAAAATTAATTAGTGATTAACAAAAAATCTTATTGTGGACCTGCATTTTTCATGTGCGTCCTCACTCGACGGCGAGACTTGCTTTTTATTTGGGGAAAAATATGATTTTTAGAAAAGGACTTGGAGTCGTCATTTATTTTTATTTTATTTTTAAGGGAAAACAAAATAAGAAAGAAAACTTTAAGTGTGACTGTCGAAGGAAAAACAGGTCTGTGAAAAACTGAATTTGGGTTCGGAGGGTCAGGTTACCACCCATTGGGAAGGTTCAATTATGAGTCGTAGCACCCCTTTAAGTCCGTATACATACGGTATCTACTAGATGAATTAAGAAAATTGTGATAATTAATTAATTAATCATGGACATCAGGATTTAAGAAATGAAACAATATACATAAAGATAATGACAAAATAAAATTACAAGAATGTACAAAATAAATGATAATAGAATTATGCAAATTGATTTATTAAACTAATTAAATAAAATTACAAGAATGTACAAAAAATGAATGAATTTTTACAATTTTATTTACAAAAGTATTTCAATTTGTTTTCATTTAAGAAAAATGACTTATACAAATTATTTCAAAAAGACATAACTTTATTTGCAAAAAAAAATTTAATTAAAAAGAAAAAATAAATTAAATCCTCTATTTCTAAAAAATAATTTTAATCCCATTTGAATTAAGGAAAAAGAATTCATTAAAAAAAACAATTTTTGGACAATTTTATTAAAAATTAATTTGTGGGACAACTTTATTTACAAAACAATTTTTGGATGATTTTTATTAAGCAAATAAATTCTTGGAAAATTATTACTAAAGACAAATTTTCAAATTCTATTAAAAATAATTTTTTTTGGATTTTTCTAAAAGCATTTTTCTAAATTTTTATTAATAAAAAACTTTACTTTATTAAAAAGAATATTTTTTGAACTACATGTTTACTAAATTGTTCCTCTTATTTAAATAAAATTTCTGGTTTGTTCGATATCCAATTCTATACACAACAAATAAACATATACAAAAAAATATTTACAGAAACCAATAAAATTAAAACCAAATAAAAGTAGGTAATAAAACGTGTACCCAAATAAGTTTACAACAAACTCAATGTCTTCCTACAGCTTTTCAAGTTTCACTTTCTTCCATGAAATTTCATGCTCCACGTGTCATAAATTCGTACTCAGCTAATAGAATTGCATAATGGACCCATGCAAAAAATAAAAATAGCTCAAATGTAAATACCTAGAGATGTACAAAATCCCATAGAAATATTCAAACCTAAATTCAAAATTCAAATTAGTCTGATAAATTTCGTCAATCAAAATGGGCTCAAATTAGCAAATACAACCCAACAAAAACATCTCACATGTTATAAGCCCTAATCCAAAATTTTCAAATTAATAACCAAAATATAAACTCAATTAATCAAACCCAAAATATGATAAATTAAAATAAATCTCATTAGGACTAAATTTAATATCTCATAATCCAAGCTTAATTTAATATGCAAACCTAAATCCACAACAAAAATCAACCCGATTTAAATGTGCAAACCCACATCCAAAATATACCACAGTATTATATCATATCAAAATTAAATAATTTAAATGAGCACAACCATATAAATTATTAACTAATCTAGCCCAAATTAACAAATTCCAAATTAATTCACCAACAATAAATGAGCCCAAATTTCATATTAATTTACCAACAACAAATTAACCAAAATTCCATATTAATGAACAAAGCCCAAATTTCATATTAATTCAATAATCCAAATTTCACAAACAATAACTACTATTAAAATCAAAGCAATAAAAAGTAAAATAAATCAAAATGAATTTACACTTTTTTGGAGACCATGAGGGAAAATTGGGCCTTGCAGTGGTTGGAGAAGAAAATAAATAAAAATGAAAGTGAAAGACAATGAGAGAAAGGTGATTGCCAGAAGTGGTATCGATGTCATATCGTCGGCGTCACATTGCCGACAATGGCACCGACATGGTGAGGGGAAAAGAAAACAAAGATGAATAGAAAAAAGAAAAAAAAATGAAGGAAAGTGGGGAGCGGGTGGTAGTCCAAGGAAAGAAGAAGCGCTTTTGTAGGGAAAAAGAAGTGGAAGAAGAAAGAGAGAAAATCTGGAAAAAAAAAATGTTGGTGTGTGCTCTGTGAGTGGATGAAAAAAAATAGGAGAAAAAAAATGGGGAAGAATGAGGTGAAAATCCGACCCTGCGTGGGTGTTGGGTTGTGTGTAAAGTGGTCTCCCAAGAAGATGAAGAAGATAGAGCAATAATAAGGGAAAAGGAATGGGTCGACTGGTGTGTGGGTGTTGGGTTGCAGGGAAAAGAAAATGGAAAAAGAAATGGGGAAAAAAATGAAGAGTCCCCGATTGGTGTGTGGGAGTTAAGAGGGGGAAGAAGAAAAAAAGAATGAAGAGAGGAGATAGGGCAACCGGCCACCTTGGGAATGGGGGAAGAAGATGAAGAAATAACAAAATAAAATAAAATAGAGGAAATAAGAGTATGGCTTAGGAATGGGAGTGTGGGAGGAGAAAGAGAAAGTGAGTGGGGTGGTTGGGGAAGGTAAGAATAGAAAAGAGAAATGAGAGATAAAAGAAAGAAAAAAAAAAAGGAAAAAAATAAATAAATAAAATAATAATAATAATAATAAAGTAAAACAATATACAAAATAATAAAAATTAAGAATTAAATGGTGAGTGAGTAAAAAATACCACATATAATTAGGATTTAAAATCTAAGGACAAAATTGAGCTCGAAATCAACGTAAAAATAATATTAGGACAAGTTTTGGGGTTTACACTTATACATTAATCAATACTATTTTAATAATTTAGAGTTACCAAACTACTTACATTTCATGTAAGAAAAACAATCAACATAACCCATTTTTTGCCGGCAAGAGTTTTTTATGTTTATAAAAAATCAATTATGTAAGAATGCTTTTCGAAAATGTTTCAATGGTTTAATAAATAAATAAATAAATAACAGTCAATAAGGAAATATTTTTAAAAAGACTCTAAAAACTTCATTAAAGTGGTAGTTGTCAAGTATGCAACCATGCTGCTCTACAAGAAAAATGATCCTTGAAAATGACCTCAAAATGATTGTGTAAGGTGGGAGATGGTTAAACGCTAACATAAGTCTTCATATGAGTCAAGACCCCAAGATGGGTGAGTTGTGTGGGATAAGTCAAACCCCACTCTATGCCTCCGGCTAGTTAAGTCCCAAGATGAGTATGACATCGAACCACATAAAGAGGATTAGTTTGACCTCACTAACAACCAATTGATTTTCAAGTGAGATAACTGAATCTTTTATCTTAATAAGTGGTATC